>APFE031472427.1:551882-629265 GCA_000404065.3 Pinus taeda
GCCCATAGTAGTGATGTGGCTGAGATGACTCATGACATGAATCAACATGACACTGCTGGTATGTACATGCTAATGGTAATGTCCATGTGGAGTTGATGTGTTGTTGAGTAATGAGTGTGCTCTTGCTGTATCATAGCTTCACCTCCACATGAAAAGGTGTGTGGAGTCTTCGATGGTCTTGGTGTTCTCTTAATGTCGTATGTGCATGTATACCCTTCGTTGACTACTTGGTATGATTCATGTGTTCATTTCCTAATGAACAAGTCTCCTAGCATGTGCTCCTTGTTCATCTTGTTCGTCATCGCACCATGTCTCATTCATGTACCTGTTTCTGTAATCATTCATGACAAGACGACATCAAATCTAGAAATCCCCTAGTCTACCATGATGCATCATATTTTGTTTCTGTGTGCAGGTGATCAGGAGAGAGGATAAAGCTCTGAAACTGTGCAGAGCACATTTCAGGCTGGGATGTGAGGCTCTAGAGCACTGTCAGGAAAAACTGCGTAGAGGTCACTGAGACGTTGGGTTGAACAATCTGGGAAAGTTGTGACATCTATAGGATGTGGCTTAGCTGGGAGGAAAAATTGCATAGTTCTTCTGGGGAAGGCAGTGTGGGCAACAGGAGGCACTAGCAGTGAAAACTACACAGATTTCCAGAGGAGGCCGGGATCGAGATGCGGGAGCCTACTAGCCAGAACTACACAGTTCTAGGAAGTAGTCAAGTAGGACATGACTATGAAATTTCCAAGCTAAGTGGAGTGTCTGGTACCAGGTGAACTTTCAATGAAAACTGAACAATTTTTAGGAGTAGTGGAGAGCAATCTGGTAGGGGGACTGCCTGGAAAAGGTACGCAATTTTGCGGGACAGTGTAGTGACAAGCAGTGGGTGCCTATCCCTCATGTTTGCGCAGTTCCTTCAGGCAGTGTAGGTAGACAAGTTGGACAGTTACTACACAGTTTTTGAGATGAGTGCAACCCTGGGTCACTGCTCAAGTCAAATTTCTTGGTTGACCAGTAGGAGGCTTAATGGATAGGCTTGCGGAGGGCACAAACTGAAGTGGCTTCTTAAGCAACTTCTACATTATTCTAGGTGATAGATAGCTAGGTTGATTCCATAATTGCATAGTGCAGATTGCTTGGAGGGCAGCCTCAAGATCTATGTAGTTCTAGGTAATAATGCTTGGTCACTGAGGGCTTAAATTGTGTAGTGAAACTTAGTTAAGGTTTGGCTGATGGAGGGTGGTTTGATCGACAGATCTTTAGAAAAATGGTTAAGTTTGTGAACTTGTGTATACATGACCTTACAAACACACACTCAACATGACTCGACGACAAGACACTTCAAACCAGAAGACAACATACGCTCAGTGTGACAGACTAAAGGGTGAGAGCGACAAGTGCGACACTTAAGATAGATCATTGAACGATTGTGGCGACACATGCGCGACATTGTTTACAACTTCGTGTGTGAGTGTGATAGATGTTTAGATAGAAAACACAACTCATACACACAAAGACAAACCTTCAACATAGTGAGGAAAAGACCACAAGCATGACATTGCAACCAACATGTTAAATGAAAATCCATGATTGGTCAAGAAAAGAGGGTGTAAAGACTCGACAAGAGCACATGGGATGAGCCCGAGTATTTGCAACCATCAAAGGAAAAACCAAGGAAGGCTATGAAATTTGATGCATGCCAAAATTTTGTAGGGTGTTGTACCCGCTACAACATTTGGTGACACACTGGTTGAATATCAGCTTCTCTATTTTGGTTCATTGACAGCAGAGGGCCTTGGTCTATCAAGGAGTATTAAATCGATGTGCGGGTTACTTTGGTTTCCCCACTTACCCCATGGAAAGACATGGTTCAACTTTTTCCAACTCAGTCAAACACAACAACAAGTTTTAGCTTAATCACAGTGTCTCAAAATTGGGAAGGGTAGTTTAGCTTGCAATTTTAAAATTTTTAAAGTATACGTTTTCATCTCTAGTGTTGCTTCACTGCCAGTAGGCCTGGACGATACCCTGACAGAGTCACGTAGGAACACATGCATTGCTCCACTGCTAGAGAGCTTGGTTAGTACCCCAGTGGAGTTTCATGCTTCATCTCTCTGTGTAGGAAGTCTTTCTCTTCTTTCACCTATATATATATAAATATTATATATATATATATATACTATATATATATTATAATATATAAATAAATATATATAAGTATAATAAAATATAGTATATATATGTAAATGTATCTCTCTCTCTCTATATATATATGTGTGTGTGTGTGTGTGTTCATTTGAGAGAGAACTATGCATGGACACTTATTTATTTTTGGGGTGGAAGAGAGATCCCAACTTATTGAGAGAAGAAGAGGTTGTTCCTTCAGAGAAGCATGTAATACCTCTCATTTAGGTCTGCTCATTTATATTTTCCCCTACTCCATTTCTACTAGTTAGATGATCTTGAACACACAAAGAAGAAGACTGACTACAGGCATGGGGTTTTCTAGTGTGGACATAGGTTCATGGTTGGACTAGAGCTTCCCTTACATATGGTTTGTATTTTCCATCAATACTTCATCAGCCGAAGATTATAACCAATCACAAAGAAGATGGAAACATGACTAGCCAAGTGTTGCAATGTCACAGAACTCTTTGGATCTTAGCCACAAGGCTCATTCAAAAGCCAGAACTTAGTAGAGGGAAGCACTTATTAAAAAAACCAAAAATAACATGATATTAAGCAAACAAAACAAAGCGAAGCAAAAAGAGAAAAGCAAAGCAAAAAGACAAGCATCAAAAATACTATGTACATAGCACGGGGCTAGGCCCTGAGCTACTAAAAATAGTGCTTTAAGTCTTGGCCATTGATAGGAAGGTTATCAATCCTCCCATCAAGTGATTGCAGATGATATGTGTGTGGGCCAAGATTTTCCTAAACAGTGTATGGACCAATCCAAAGGGTTTGGAACTTCATATGTTTTCCTTTGTCTTCATGGGTTTTGTCCCATTTCAAGACTAAGTCACCCACATCGAAGTTAGTGTTCCCTGCATACTTCTTGTCAACCATCTCTTGTTACAATTTTGGTGGAGTATGAATTTTTATTTTGTTTTCATCTGTTCTTCCTGCAGCTTGTGAGGTGTATCCATCCTATGTTGAACAAAAAAATATGGCTTCCCTTGGGATTCTTGGGACAAGTAGAGAGTAGAGAAGTAGATGTTCGGTGGGAGGATGGCTTCTTTCCCATAAACCAAGAAGTATCACGAAGTGTTTAGAGAGGGTTTGGGTGTTACACAATTAGCCCATAAGGCATTCATCAAAGTAGACTACCAATTTTTTTATTTAGAATAAATTTCCTTCTTGATAATGTGGATGAGGTTTTTATTCATAGATTCAGTAAGACCATTTCTCTACGGGTATTAATTAGTTGAGTGTTTAAGTATGATACCATATTACAATGCAAAATCATAAATCTTTAAAGACTAAAAGTAAGTTTCATTGTCAAAAACAAGTGATATTGGAAAGTTGAATCGTGAGATGATGTTCTGTTGAAGGAAGCTGATGAATTCTTGGTTGTTCACTTGCTTAAGCGGAACTACTTATTTCCACTGCGTGAATTAGTCAATAGTTGTCAAGATGTAGTGATGTTGCTTCAGTGAGTGTGGGAATATTTCTGCAATGATGTCTAATACCCACTGTTGAAATGGTTCACTCACTGCAATAGGGTGCAGCAGGGCTGCTAACCTTTATGTTGCGTTGGCATATCGCTGACAAACTGGGAAATTGTGGGCATAAGCATGTGCATCCTTGAATAATGTGGGCCAGTAAAAAATGGCTCGTATGACTTTGTTTGCAGTGGTGTTTCCCACAAAGTGACCCCCATCTAATCCATCATGCAAATCATGCAAGACCTTCTCTAAATCATGTGCCTCTAGGCACCTTAGACAAATTACGTTGTTGTGCTTTCTGTAAAGCATTTCGTGCACCAACTGGTAAGGTAAAGTTTTGAGGCAGAGTGCCCTCTTCTGTTTCATGGAGAAGTGAGAGGGCATGGTGCCATGCTCAATGTACTAGTGCACATATTCATACCAAGAGTCTTTGTGTGAAGTGGGTGGTGCTCGCTCTACATCACACATCTCGATTTCTTGCTCCCAACCAATGAGCTCTTTGTCTTCCTCCTGTATGTGAACTGCTTTGGATGTGAGTCTTCAGAGACCATGACCCTCGACAGTGTGAACTATATTGATGTCAAAATCATACTCTTACAAGCCTATCATCCAATTAACACATCTTTCACCCAGCTCTTGTTGAACAAGCAATTATTTAACTGCTGGGTGTGGCACAAAGACTATGAAATGGTTCTTCAATAGGTAGGGTTTGAAGTGTTTCGCCACCTTGTATACTGCATATTCTTATTTATTGAAATTGGGGTAGTTGAGTTAGAGTCCCTCAATGCTTGCACTCATGAAGGAGATGGGATTTTTTTTGTTCATCTAATTCTTTTGAGTGAGAATTGTAGCAAGCAAAGTTTGAGAGGCAGAGGTGTATAGAAAGAAATCCTTGTTAAAGTCTATGCTGTAAAGTGTAGGTGCATCTTCTATAACCAGATTGATATGGGTGAATGCATCATTATCCTTCTTACACCAGTTGTAGAATGCATCCTTCTTGATCATGTATTGCATTCGTGTTAAACGTCTGCGCATAATCCAAGATGAACTTCCGGAGGAAGTTGAGCTTCCCCAAGAAGGACTGCATGGATTTCTTATTGACTGGGTGATGAATATGTGTGATCATCTAAACTTGGTCCAGATTGAACCTTGATCCCACTCCTAGAGATGATGTGCCCAAGGGGGTTCCCCTCAGACACTGGAAATATGCTCTTCTTGGGATTCAAGGATATCATGTATCTTTTACATCGATTGAATATCTTCTTAAGATGGTGTATGTGATCTGCCCATTCTTTGGAAAACATTGTCATGTCGTGAAGGTAAACCACTACGCTCTGTCTGATGAGTCCATGGAAGGTGATGTACATGGCATGCTAAAATGTTACGCCTATGTTCACAAGCCCAAATGGCATTCTTTTGTAAACGAAGGTACCCCACTTGGTACAGAGGTAGTTTTCAATCTATCAAGTTCTGCTACCAAAACTTAGTTGTATCCGGAAAGACCATCAAGCAAAGAAAACATTTCTACTCCATAAACTGTCTGTAGAATATGTTCCATTGACGGCACAGGTTAGTTATCTTTGTCTGAGGTGTGGTTCAGATTTCAAAAATCAACGCATAAGAAGATCTCCTCGAAATTCTTACATATAGGAGACAAGTTAGAAACCCACGTAGAATGACAAACTTTGTAAATGGTCTGAGCATCCAATAGCTTAGTCAATTATTTCTATATGAGGGGTTCAAGTGATGGATGTACTTTTCTCAGCTTCTGCTGAAATGGCTTGACCCCTTCCTTGATTGGGATCACATATTGGATTATTTGTGTGTCGTATGTTTACAGATCATTATATGTCCACGTGAACACATCCTGGTGTTGTTTGAACAAGAAAACAAAGGCTTTCCACTCCTGCGGTGTGCAACACATATCGAGTTTGAAAAACTTTGGAACTTGTTTTGTTCCCAAATTGATCTATTCGTGCATCATGGTGGAACTGTGGGTTTTGTTGTTCCTTGGCCCTTGGAAACAGTTCTACAATTCAAAGAGCTTTTCAAGAGATGCCACACCCTTGGGGGTGAGGTTTCTTTTCTTATTATTAGTTGTGATTTGTAGAGACTTCTTGTGATCATCTTCGTTAATCGATGCGTCCTTTAAGACATCAACATTTTCCATGAAGTGTAGTATCTATTGATCATCGTCAAAAATGAGTAAGTTAGTTATGTTGTCAAGGATAGGAGGCTTATACAAAATTTCAAGAGTAAACTTATCCCTAAGCGGTGTCATCCTAACAGTTGCGTTAGCTAAGGCATTGGCAACTGCATTACACATTCTTGGCATAACAATGATATTGAAATCTTAAAAGTTAGAGATCAATCACCATACCTCTTGTTGATAAATTTTGATATGAGGTGACAAACATTGTATGGTGTTATGTACCACTTTGAGCCCAGTAACATTGAGGGTAATGGCTTTGTGCAAGCCCAATACAAGGTCTTCATATTGAGTAGTGTTGTTTGTGCACTCGAACTCCAAGCGGCTTGAGATCAAGTGTTTCCTATGCATCAGGTCTATCAAGACACACCCGGCTCCAGAGCCATCCTGTCTCTTTAATCCATCAAAATACATGGTCCACAACTAGTCTATACATGGACCGCTTGTTGCACTAGTAATGTTGTTGCTACTGTTATTAGTGTTACAATGTGTTGTACATGTTTCATTTCCATCAGTTGGGCAAGGAAGGAGACCCAACTATGTGTTTGGTGGGGTTGGGGCTGGTTGTGTGAGATAACACCCTAGCTATGTTTCCAGGAGGTATTTGTCGAACATGAGTTCCACGAAATCTAATGTTTCATTCTCACCATTGATGGGAGTGACATTATGTTTCATGTATCTCTTGAATAAATCTCAGATCTGATTGCTTTTTCCCTTGTACGTAATACATAAGTGTGACCAAAGTATGGAAAAGTATCCATTCAACTTGCTAGACTAGTCTCTATTAAGCAGTAAATTGTATGCTTCCAGTATGTGCACAATGACAATGTTGATGCATTGGTGAACTTGGTCATCATGGGAATACCGGATGATCACACCTCACAGTTCACCAATGGCTTGTACGCATGTTCAATCTAGTTAGATGATTTGTGCATATTTCTTCCTCCATTTCACATTGATCCTCTTGGCAATGGAGAGTGTTACGATGTTAGATGATGCACCAAAGTCAACCAAATAGTTGTGAACATTGAAGTTAAAGATTCCAAATGAGAGAACGAATGGAGGGCAAATATATTTTGCTTCTTCCATCTGGAGTGCATTGAGCACAATTGTGTGTATACCGAGATATGTGCTTGCTCCCTTGCTAGTAGAGGTTGTGTTGTATGTGGATGTTTGCCCCAATGTTCACATCATAATATCTCGTTGACCCATGATCTTAGTTAACTTGAACAAAGAGATGTTTGCATGAGTTTTCTTCATATCTTCAACAATAATGTAGTCAAGAGCAGTGATGAGCCTCATCATTGAGTCATTATATGGGCCTTAATTCACCTTAATTCACCTCCTAGCTTAATAAAA
Source organism: Pinus taeda (assembly GCA_000404065.3). Taxonomy (NCBI): domain Eukaryota; kingdom Viridiplantae; phylum Streptophyta; class Pinopsida; order Pinales; family Pinaceae; genus Pinus; species Pinus taeda. The sequence continues at coordinate 559,122 of APFE031472427.1, forward strand.
CCAACTATTCTCACAACGTATTGTATACTTTTGATAATATTTTGCTTATGAGATGAGTTAGAGTTGGATATTTTGTTTTGTGGTCTAATGTGCATGTAATGTAGGAATAAAGGATAAGAGTAAGGGAATGCAAGGATAAAAGATAAAAGCAAGGAACTATGGTAAAGACCTTGGTAAAAACTTGAATGGGACAAGGGAGAGGAATTACAGCAGATAAAGCATCCTCATTTATTGCCCCTCCATTCAAATATCCCTCCATCAGCGAAAAGTACAAATAGCCAAATCAAGTGTACTAGAAGGTAGCCAAGCAAGTGAAGGTGCAAACAACCAAATTAGGTGTACTAGAAGGCAGCCAAGCAAGTAAAAGTACGAGTTCATCTTGAGTTGGGAGCCAAGCCTCCCTACTAGAAGGCAGCTGAGTTGGTGAAAGGGAAAGCACGAGTTTATCATTGAGTTGGTAGTTATGCCTCCCTAATTTTGAATGAAGTTGTTGGAGACTTCAGATGTATAAGTAGAGAGGCTTAGGACCTCAGTTAGCTTAGTTAGTTAGTCACCAATAGTCAGTTACCAAGAGTTAGCAAGAATTAAAACTTTTGACTATAGGACTAGACCTGTAATAGTTTTTGATTTATAATGAAGATGATTTTTGTTCTAAGCCAGCACTGAGGTAACTCAAAGGGTTGAAGCTCTTGGGTTAGGGCCCAACCTTAGCAGCCAAGGCTCCTCTTTATTGTATTGTTAAGTAGCATAAGTTTATGGTCATCTATTGAAGTAGTTCATTTCCATTACAACAGTAGCATAGATGCATGGTTTGATTGTTCATTCCCATTACAACATGATAGCATAGATTCATGGTTCTTTTCATTTACTTGAGTAGTTTCCTGTTTTTTTTGTTTATTTGGTTAAGTAGTCGCATTTCCATTACAGTGGGGTAGAACATATTAGTTGTGTTCCAATTTTCTTCATTTATGCTTTCGTTCAATTAGCATGGTAGCAAAGGAAAGATCCACAAGGTTGCCCACAGGTGTCTTGGCCTCACCGTCTCCCTCTAGGACCATGATGTGAGGAAGAAACCCTGCAGCAACCCCAAAAACACAGGGTTTTGGTTTTCGCAGGGGGTTTATTATTTAACAGAGTCACTAAGCTCATTTCATATCACTCTATTCCATTAATGGTCATCTTATCCTTCTCTCTCTTCCTGTCATCTAATCTCCCTCACATTCGTGTCATTCTCCTTCAACATGAAAAGTTGAGCGTAAGTTGTTAATCCATGTTCAAACGGTTTTTGCCTGTAGATCACATCACACAACAAAACTAACCAATCACCGCCTGAATTCACTTTTAGCATTTGACTTCATGCACTTTAAATCCCAACCATTGATATGCCTTGTCAGTTCCAACAGATATCACGCACCCACTCACCATCCAGCTAGGTCAAACTCCACCGTTGATCTGCCTTGCTAAATCCAACAACTATCGTGCCACATTGAGTGGGTTTATGTATGATCGTTATCCACCCGAGGGCATGCGAAATGGGTGTTTCCCCGTGCTATGTGTCGATCGGGGAGGCTAATCGCATGAAATTTCAAAAAATTGTTTACATCTTTAAGGGCACACGAAATACTGCTTACCACCCTCTAAACCCACTCCCTCATTTCTACACATTCCTTTAAGCGCTCCAATATCCATCATCGATCTGTCTCTTGATTTGATGGCCATCACATCACCTGATACCATTTCTGCACATTTCATTTGCCCATGATCTAATCTTCACTATCCGTCTGCCAATTAATCTTGTCTGTCCATCTCTTGACTCCACCCATGCGATATCATCTCAACCATCCATCTCTAGTTGTCCCTGTTCATTCATCTATTCTCTTCACCCATGTGATATCATCTCAGTCGTCCATCTCTGGTTATCCTTGTTCGTTCATCTATTCACTCCACCCACGCGATATAATCTCAGTCTTCCATCTCTGGTTATCCCCGTTCATTCATCTATTCACTCCACCCGCGCGATATAATCTCAGTCATCCATCTCCAGAAGTCCCCGTTCGTTCATCTCTTCACTCAACCACTCATGATATAATATTAGTCGTTCATCCTATTAGTTCACCATGTTCACCCATCTACCTACGTACCTCCATGCGATCCAATCTCAGTTGTTCGTTTTCTTTCACCCACTTTATCCAATGATTCTCAGGTATCGTTGCTCCCTCACGTCCTCTTTTCACTAATTTGACCTCCGACTGCTTCTTCCGCTTATACACAGACATAGCTTCGTTTCCATTGTTTACCCCTCAGTCTAGTTTTGTGCTTTTACTGCAACTTAGATAATTAGCATTAGATTATTGATTGATCTAGTAATTCTACTTAGCATAGTTGTTTAATTGGTTAGCTAGGGTCTGGTGTGAGTTTAGCATTACATGATTGCTTTCTTTATTTTTGCAATAGAATAGTTCTCCCCTAGAATAGGTTTTCTCTATTTCCATCAAAATCAAGCTTTTTCTGACCCCATAGAAGTATGGCTTAGAATCCCTGGGGTCTCTTGCCAAATGAATAGTGACAATAGGCAGTACCTTCACTTCTACTTGTGTATATATCACAGTCACCTCTAAGTTTGTACGAACCCCAGGTTGATAAGTAAAGTTGGTAGCCCTGGGAGTTGCAGCATCCTTGTTGCAATACCTAGGCTCATCACTTTTTGGCGCCATTGCCGAGGAGGTGTCAGAGTAGGAGTGATTACTGCTCCTTCTTCTATTTCTAGTCTCTAACTTTCTTTTCTTCTACTTATAATTCTTCAATTTTCATCCATTAATTTATTTGTGCAAAAGTAATCTAGTTCCTTTCTTTCATTTGTCATTTATTTGCTTTCCTTTCCATTCTGCAAGTAGAATTTCCATTCAGCAAGTAGTTTCCTTCTTATCAGTAGTTTTTCATTTCATTAAGAAAATTCATTCTGCAAGTAGTTTTCTTTCTTTCAATAGTCTTTCATTGAGTAATTTAAATTCAGCAGGTAGTTACCCTTCTATTAGTGGTTTTCATTCAATCAATAATTTCCTTTCTATAGAGTACTTTCTAGCTTTAAAGAAAACTATTACAAAAAACCAAAAAAAAATTCCTTTCATGCCTCATGGGAATAGGGATAATTTAGGAAAATTATTGCCAAATACCCCCACTACATCCAACAATCAACCTTCTCTCTTCTTCGGTGACTGTGAATTGGAAGAACCTTTAGGTAATAAACCTGACATATTTGAAGAACCTATAGGGGAAGAAGAAGAGGAAGAACCCATTTCTACTGAACCAATGGCTGAAAACCAAGATGATAGAGGAAATAGAGAGAGAATTGAGAGTGCCTTCCCCATTAGGGAAACCAATGGGGACACTTAAATGAAGAATATAATCCCCTCTACTCTACCTCATTTCCATGGCTTGACCACAAAGGACCCTGTCACTTTCTTGTTTGATTTTTCTATTATATGTTGAACCTATGACTATATAGAGGATGAGAAAAAGTTAAATTGTTTCCATCTACCCTCAAGGATGCAACATTGCGCTAGTTCATAGGTTTACCTAGAGATAGCATCATAACTTGGGCTCAGATGTAACTGGCCTTTAACAATAAATATAGGGACTATTGTAGGTCAAAATACACTAAAGAAGATATTTTTAGGATGACCTTAGGCCAAGATGAATCCTTATAAGACTATGAAGAAATATTCCAACTCATTTACAAAAGGGCCAGGTGCACACTTGACCCTATGTCATTGAAGCTAGTCCTGCTTAGAGGATTAAGGGAGGATATCCTAGATACCTTGCATTTGTTAACAGGAGGAGATATCTACCAACTACCCTATGAGGATATCAAGACTGTGTTTAGAAACCATTCTAGGGAAACCAGGAAAAAGGGTAGGAGTAGTCAACATATGGCCAATACATCATCTCCCAACTCATCCATCAAGGGTGAAATTGGAAATATGATAGACTTCAAAAGTGAGATGCTTCAAACCCTTGCCTTGCAATTCAATTCCATGAATATCAAAAGGAAGCAAGAGGAATCAGAGAGAGCCTTGGCCATATTTTATCCTAGATGCACCAGGAGGCATCCTAGGAATGAATTCCCATTGAATTGTATTGATATTTGCTCAGTCTGTGAATAAAACCACTCCACAGACAAGTTCCCTCTTTACCTGAACTCAAAATTCTATATCAAGGAGATAAAGGGGTCACTGAGAAGCTTTGCTACATCAACCAAAGGAGACCTCTTGGGCCTAGACCATACCAGCAAGCTATGCAGTCATCATCCCATGCATATTACAGACCCAACCAAACCACAAATATACCTTCTTGGGGACCTCCTGCTCAACCTTCCTGGTCCACACCCCCTCCTTGGTCCTATGCACCTCAGTATCATTCCCAACTAGTCAGCCAGCCATTCCAACCTTACATTCAGCCACAACATCAGTGGAATACCCCACCCTAGGGGTGGAGGTCCCAAGTCAACAATGTTCTAGCCCTATTGCCTCCACCACCTACCCAACCACAACTCTTGCACTATGCTCCACCTAGGAAACCCTATATACTTACCCAGCCAAATCCAAACCCAAACAATAGGCAGGTTCAACAGGGATATGGTGGAGAGACATCATACCCAGCTTATGCTATAGAAATCCAGGAGATCAACCTAAGATCTAGGAGAATTATCCTAGATAACCAACCTCCCTCTCCACATAGGGAGTTTGAGGAAGAATGACATGAAAGCAACCTTAAAGCAATTCCACCCTTTCCTGAAAGATTATCCCAACCACTCTACCCTACCCTATAAGAAACTAAACTTCTGGGAGAATTGAAAACATATGTGTAAAGATCCCCCTTCTCCAGGCAATCATATATGTTCCTATTTACAATAAATTGATTAAGGAAAAGTGCTTTAAGCATACAGGAAGAAGAAAAAGGGATGCCCCTACCATTAATTTCATTGGGCAATTATTTGACTCAATGTTGGGGCAGGTAATATGTCCAAAATGCTTAGAACCTAGAAGCCCTGTAGTTGATGTGCACATCAATGGCACCATTGTCCCACACACTATGATTGATCTTGGGGCTACCATTAATGTGATGACCAAGGACACCATGCTCAAGCTTAACCTCCAAGGGTAACTGAGGAAGACCACAACAGTGCTACAGCTTGCAAACCATTCCACAGTCATCCCTGAGGGAATTGTGGATGATGTGATGATCTCCATTCATTCCTAGGAGTACCCTGCAGATTTCCTAGTTATTTAGCCTAAGGCTAAGCTTACTGGTTACCCTCTCATCCTTGGGAGGCCATGGATGGCCATAGTTGATGCCTACATTAGATGTAGAGCTGGGAAAATGACCATCAAGAATGGGCATATGTCCAAACAATTAGTCTTATATCCTCCTTCTCAACCCTCCCTAGAACATGATTTACCTTTATGGTTGGAGGAGGAGGAAGAAGATGAACTTTATTCTGCCCAACTTTATGCTATGGAAGTAATCATAGGAAGAGGACAACAAGAGGAGGATGACTTGAGTGAACACCTACTCCAAAGTCCAACTCCTAATTCATTAACCTTAGAAGAAGAAGGAAACACTGAACAATCATCAAATTGACTTATTCTTGGCCGATTCCAACCCACTCTGAGTCAAAACCATAGAATTTGGCCCAAATAAAACCTTGAAGCTTAATCCATCTCTTTCTACTTTAGAAGAGGAACAACTATGCAAATTATTGAAAGAGAACCTAGAAGCCTTCGCTTGGAGCTATAAGGAGATGAAGGGAGTACACCCCTCAGTGTGTACTCACCACATATACATCATGGAAGGTTGCAATCCAGTCAAGAAACAACAAAGGAGAATGAATCTGGCCCTTAAATACATTGTCAAAGAAGAACTGCAAAAAATTGTTAGATGTAGGGTTCATTTACCCTTTCTCTGATAGTGAGTGGGTCTCTCCTTTAGTGTTAGTTCCCAAGAAGAATGGTAAGTGGAGGATTTGTGTCGATTATAGGGAGTTGAACAAAGCCACAAAGAAGGATCGTTTTCCCCTAACCTTCATTGACCAAGTGCTAGATGGCCCGGCAGGAAATAAGTTCTTTTCTTTCCTAGATAGATTTAGTGGGTACAACCAAATCCAAATATGCCCAAAAAACTAGGATAAAACCAAATTCACCTATCCTTGGGGTAATTTTGCCTATAGGGTCCTTCCTCTTGGCTTGTGTAATGCTCCTTCCAGTTTCCAAAGAGCAGTCTTGAGTATTTTTTCTTAATTAGTTCATGTCGCTATGGAGATCTATATGGATGATTTTACACCTTATGGTTGTGATTTCCAAGAAGCCCTGAGTAACCTAGGAAAATTATTATGCAAATGCATTGAAATGAACCTTTCTCTCAGTCTAGAAAAATGTGAATTCTTAATGAATGAAGGGACTATGCTAGGTCCTTTAATATCTCAGCAAGTACTTCAAGTGGACCCAAACAAAATAGCCATCATCCAAAGGGTCCCACCTCCAGAAAAGCAGATAGATGTTGGGAGTTTCTTGGGGTTAGCTGGATACTATAGAAGGTTCATAAAGGACTTCAACAAGTTAGCCCCTCCTTTGTTTGGACTGTTGGCTAAAGATTTTGAATTTGTATGGTCAAAGAGTTGTCAAAAGGACCTAGACATTCTAAAGGGTAAATTAACCACTACATCAATCCTTAGAGGCCCAAACTAGGCCCTCCCTTTTCATATCCATGTTGATGCCTCACATAAATCCATAGGAGCATCCTTAGGTTAGGTAGAGTATAAATTTCCTTATGCCATCTATTTTACAAGTAAAAACTTGCAAAGGTTGAGTTAAATTATACTGTGACCAAAAACGAACTAATGGTTGTTGTGCATTCATTGAACAAGTTTATGCATTACATTACAGGCTATCAGACATTTGTGCATATTGATCATGCTGAAATTAAATATTTAATGAACAAACCAGATGTAAATGTTGGAATCATAAGATGGTTACTTTTATTACAGTAGTTTGATCTAACTATCGTTGATAATCCTAGTATGGAAAATGTTGTTGCTAACTTTCTGTCTAGAATGAATTTGCCTACAGGTGAAGAAGGAATGGTGGATGATCAGTTACCAGATGAGTATTTGTTTGCTATTTTAGTTCTCTCCTCATGGTCTGCTAATATAGCAAACTATCTGGTGTTAACACCGTTCCCACCAAACTTTCCCTCCAGAGAAAAGAATAAGATAATCAAGAAAAGTTCCCCCTTCACCTGGATTGGGGGCAATCTGTTCAAACTTGGCCTAGATCAAATCTTGAGAAGATGTGTAAGAGAAGAGGAAGTCTTTGACATCCTTCTGACCTGTCATGATGGGCCTTGTGGAGGTCACTTTGCAACAAAGAGGACAAAATTCAAAGTGTTGCAAGAAGGCTATTATTGGCCTACTCTTCATCAAGATGTGAAGAAGTATGTTAGTCAGTGTGATCGGTGCCAAAGGATGGGAAAGCTGACTCCAAGAGATGAAAGTCCCCTACAACTTCAAGTGATTTTCGAGCCATTTAACAAGTGGGGCATGGACTTCATTGGGCCTATCAACCCTCCTTCAAAGCAAAAAAAGCACATCATTGTGTGCACTGATTATCTGACTAAGTGGGCTGAAACCAAAGCAATCAAGGCAACAACATAAGAAAAGGTGGTTGAGTTCCTAAGGGAGAATATATTCTACAAATTTGGGTACCCTAGAGAACTAGTCATAGACCAAGGCAACCAATTTACCTCCAGCATGATTGAAGAATTGCTCAAGCATCACAAAATCAAGCATAGGACCTCCACTTATCATCCACAAACTAATGGGCAAGTGGAGGTGACCAACAAAGCACTGGAGAACATACTAACCAAGGTAGTGAACAACAGCAAAAAGGATTGGGCAGAAATACTAGTTGAGGCCACTTGGGCCTATAATACAACATGGAAGACCACCATTGGATTTACACCATATGAGTTGGTCAATGGGAAGAAGGCTTTACTATCCATTGGATTTGAATATAATACATTGAGGATGGCAACCCAACTAGATCTAGATCTCAGTAATGCACATAAAGAAATATTGTTCCATTTGAATGGCTTAGATGAATTCAAAATGCAGGCCCTCCTCCATACAGAGATAGTTCAGCAACAAAGGAAAATCTAGCATGAAAAGCACATTAAGGCGAAGCAATTTCAAGAAGGAGACTGGGCATTCTTATATGACTCCGGATATAAAGAACTCAAGGGAAAGCTAAGGGCAAGATGGCTCGAAACTTATGTGGTGGAAAGATGCCATGATAATGGTACAATGTAGATCAAAACTATAGATGAATAAGTCATTCCATTACTAGTTAATGGACACATACTGAAAATGTACAAGAGGCCTTTATCTAAATAGGAGTTCATTGACAGTATCAATAATACAATGATGATGGTGGAGCAAGTTTCAGCTCCTCCCTCATCAGGTCATTGAAAAAGAAAAAAATAGAATAAGCATTCAAGTGAAAACCTCCATGAGGCACTTGAGTCCCATATTTGGGTTGAAAACCTCCATGAGGCAGCCCAAGGATGAGAAAAATGGAAATAAAATGAAGATCCCTGGGTGAAAACCTTCCTTGAGGTGCACAGGGAAAATATCTAGGGTGAAAACCTCTCTGAGGCAGCCTAGTGTTTTGGGAAAATTTAGTGGTCTTCAAATGCCTAACCCTCTAAACCTAGTATCTAGTCTAGAAACAACAGACAAAGTAATTTGTTTCTTTTCCTATAGTTAACAGATAAGAGAAAGAAGAACAAAGGTACCAACCTGTAACTTTCACTCGATCCCTCTCTCCTTTGACTGATTTCACCTCTCCTTTCTGTACTGAACTTTCTTGGAAAGTACCTGCACACAAGCCAAGATAGAAACCCATCAAAGCATACAACAATGATGATATGTTAACTAAACATACCATTGAATCAAGAATACAATATACATCATATAAACTCATGAATGGAAAAAGCTTAGAATTCTTTATTGATAGAAGGAAAGATTACAACCCATGTAGATGCATGCTTGATTCAGTGTCATCCTTCCAGCTTCAAACCCTTCTCTCCTCATGAAGCAACAATTTTACATCATTACAATACTCTTACTAATCTCATTAAAACAACATTTCCTTAGCTCAAGAAATTCCAACCTCCCCAAGTCTTTGAATGCTTGGTCCATTTATACCTGAATGGAGGAGGTTAAGCCATTAATGTCCCTCATGAATGCTTTTCCAAAATTGGGAAGTGGTTCCATGGAGGAAGGGATAATTAATTAAGGTTCATTCATCCTCTTCCTCATCCAAATGCGAGCTCCATCCATATGGAAACATCCAAAAGCATCCATTGGATGAGGAATCCAATGGATTCATTTCAAAAATTTGATGAATCTCACTCAGCACAAGTGAAACAAAGGCTAGGTGTGATGCATAGCACCCAGACAGTGTAGTTCATGCAATGCATTGTAGCCTGGTAAAGGACCATCTATGCTAATCTCTCTAGGGGCACTTTTTGGATGAATTGTGTCATGAAACTCTTGGGAGGCAAGCATGATGTAGGTTAACTTCATTAGGGAATGAAAACAATTGAATTAGGGGTTATGGACCCTAATAATACGGATCTAGAAGTCGGGGTTGATGTGCCCAAATTTTCCTGTAACAGTTGCCCCCTAAAGCATGAAGTTGAAAATAAACATGTTTAGTGAGATGCTTTACCACTTGGAGAGAAGCCTTCAAAAATGAAGGAGAACTGCATCAGTTACAATACATATATCATGACACTTTGATTTTTTCTCACAAACTAGATGAGGGAAGGCATACCCATGCTCATCTTTATAAACTTTCATTACATGTACAAATATAGTTATCTGCAAATATAGACCCATGAATGGATGACCATGAATGTAAGGCCATTGTACATTTAATATAGTACTCATGAAAAATATATTGCAACCCGGATGGATGAAACTAGATCTGAGGTCTTCAATCTCGTCCAATCTTCACTCAATGTACAAGTCTAACCATGTGAATAGATGATCTAAAGTTGAACATGGAGAGACATCATCTGATTACCAGCCAATGATGTAAGCCATTAACAGACGCGAGAGGAATCACTGATAATGATAATGACCCTCAAGGTACTGTAGTACATTTTTCATGGTGTGAATAAATGATTTTATGTCGAACAACAAACAAAGTCTTTCGGTCGAAGGCCATTGATGTCAACCTATCGCTGGAAGCGAGAAACCTGCCATTGATGTATGCAAACCTCAAGGTACTGAAAGGGTGTTTTTAATTCAATGTCTTAGATGGTATGCTGATGTCGACAAGAAGTGACTCGTCACAGGAAGGCCTTGATGTATCCCATATCAATGACACAAAACAAGGAAAATGATTTTGGAGATGAAACATAGACTGATGACACAAGGTTCAAGAATGGTGGGCATGAAAATGAAGGTTTATTGTATCGTAAAGGATGAAGTTTTGAACTGAATGACTTCTCTTGAACATATTGGCAACAATGAAGTGAATTGGTAGAATTGACCCAAAACAAAGTGATGGATGCTATAATAGACCAACAGTGTGATAACCATCAAGTTGAATGACCCAACCCACATAGTCACGGTGATAAGGTGAAAGTGCCATGTTTAATAGAGACCTGCTACCATAAAGCATTCCCAACTTTTTCCCATTTTCCCCAGTCATTTCTGACCAGTGCCTCTTTATTTTTATCAAGCTTGAGGAGGATAACATATGATTGTTGTATAATTCCACCCTTCAGATGAATCCATCGCTATTTGATGTTTTAATGAGTCTAGCACAGGTGAAACTTGGTCTTGTCTAGATGGACAAGTTTGTCACTATTTAATGTTTTTAATGAGTTTAACGACAAGGATAACTCGGTCCTTTTCTCATTTAGAGAGTATGAAAAGGGACTAAAAGGAAACTCCATATGTTCTTTTTCGTACATTTGTCTCTCAAGCCCGAAAAAGCATAAAACTATACAAGAGAGAACCTATTGATCATGTTTGACCAACGAGTACCTTTTTCGTAGTTAATCTATCTCAGCTCAAAGAAGGGGTAAAACTATACTGAGTAGATATCGATTCTAATCCATTAACGAGCTAGAAATGACAAGTGCTCGGTAATCTTTTCATGTTTAGAGAGTTTGAAAAGAGACTAAAGAGGACTCGATTTTGAGGAATGAGTGGTGTCTATGGTAGCAACTAGTTCCAGTGATGTTGGAACTTCTCAAAACATGTTGATTTATGTGAATAGGTTGGCTAATAAGACCACTCATTGCAACTGTACCTCAAAAAGGGTAAAACAACCAAGTGAAAGCATATGATCGGCCAATGAGATGGTGGTGATGGAATGAAAACAACCAATGCTCATATGATAGAAAAGGCTTATAGAATGGAAATCACGAGGGTTAAAATGGAAATGGGTTCATTTTTAGACAATCTTGAACCATAGGGAATTGTACTTGGATTCAGTTTCATTTTTACACAAGATTAAAATGAAAAACTATGCTTGAATTTAGTTTCATTTTTACACAAGCTTAAAATGAAAACTATGCTTGAATTCACTTTCATTATTACACAAGCTTGAAACAAAAACCTATGCTTGAGATTGGTTTACATCTGCCTAGCATGATGAAAGGGAGAGTCTCTTGTAACCAAATAAAAATCGCTGCGGTGAAGCAGGACGGTTATCCAACACATTTTTGGCTTCGTCTAAATAGACAAAGGTGAATGGGGTGATTCCCTTCACATAACGTACAGGGAAACTTAACTTTACCATTAGATGCATATCCCCTAAGCTTCATTACTTTCACCTAATTAGACTACTCATGGTTATCAGGTGGATGGAATGAAGGTTCTTTTACGAGATCAAGTGAAAGACTCGACTAGGATTTTACAAGATCTAATCAAAGACTCGACTTAGAACTTTTCTCCAGGGGACTTTGTTTCATTTTTTAATGAGCTTGACACAAGACAAGGAACTTTGCTCAGATTCCTTGTTTCATTTTTTAATGAGGTTGACACAGTAAAAGAACTATCCCTAGACTCCTTGTTTCATTTTTTAAATAGGTTGACACAGTAAAAGAACTATCCTCATATCCTTTGTTTCATTTTTTAACGAGGTTGACACAAGACCAAGAAATATCCTCGAAATCAATCACAACTCATAAGAGGTCATGAAGGAGAGATCTGGTTCCAATGCCCCCAGTACATGATGTACAACATCACTGAATTGATCGTCAGTTGATGTTGGTATGGAACAGGTTGCCACATAATTAACCCATGGTGGTGATGATACCATTGGTATAAATGGACCAATTAGGGAAGATGGTTGACTAGGATCCATATTTAGACCGAGAAATGAAAGCTGGTCAACGGTGACAATCTTGCCTTCATGCAGGTAACAAATCACTCAAAAGAGTGTTGAAATAATAGCTCCCATGTCATAAACATAGTCGCACCCAAGAAGTAAATTGTAATCATGTTCAAATAAATGGTTTTTCCTCCCAAAGTAATAGGTAACCAAGGGAGGATCCCTAATGGTTGACTAGTTCCTCTGTTAAAAGCCAACAGATTCTGGGTAACTGGCACAAGTGGCAGAGAACCGAGCGCTTGCCAAGCAGTTGAGGAAAGGATACTCAAAGACGCACCTTCATCTATAATAATGTCATATACAATCATATTACAAACTTTTTCTATGGTCTGGAAGGGCACATAAGAAGGAAGGCAGAATCCTGCCAGTCGATTCCAATCAAAGGAAGTGACTAAACTACTTGGAGTGGGTCCCATAGAAATAGGAGAATTAAATTAACCCCTTGAGTTATGAGAGCGGGAGGATTTTCCTTCTATCTTGATGGAACAGGAGAATTTCCCCCAAGTTCATTAGAATCTAAAGAAACAAAAAGAACTTGAGTGGTATCATGCTCACTCTCTTCGAGAAAGGTACGATTTACTAAAGGTGAAATCGGGTCAACTGTTACCTTGACCTGTTGATTTGGGTCAAGTATAGACTCAGAGAATTCACTTTCAGAGAGAGTGGGTTTGACCAACAGTTGATTTTGGTCAGTTAATTCATCAACTATTGAAGGATTTATGGATAGTTTCCTATAACGAGATGCAAGTCGCTGCAGTGAAGAAGGACGGTTATCCAACACTCTTTTGGCTTCATCCAGATAGGGACAAAGGTGAATGGGGTGATTCCCTTCACATAACCTACATGGAAACTTAACTTCACCCTTCTTTCCATGAACTTTACTAGCACTAGTTGATGGTGTGTCACCAACATGATCTCCAGAAGTTGATGACACAGGATGATGTGAACGGGAAGACCATTCTTCTGAGATCTGAGGAATATCAGGAAAATTTCAAAGAAGATGGTCTCCCGTACAAATTTTGCATGGATATCAAACTTTGTGAGGCTTGACGGAAGGTTTCTCATCAAATGTTGCATCAAAACAATGGTTTCTTGGTTGCCCCTCTATTGAATTTGCTTCTTATTCTTTTTCTTCCCTTTCTTCTTCTTCTTAACCACCTGGTTACTAGTGCCAATACTTTCACCAGGCGAAGAGGAAGAAGGGGAGGAAGAAACAACTGAGGAAGAAGGAAAAGGGTCAACTTTAGGATCAACTAGAGGTTGATTTTGTCCAGTTGGAGGTGTACTCAATTGCGGAGAAATCACAACATTTTGAACCAAGGAGGTTGAAAACAACCATACTGGCAAGCCAATGGTAAATCCTGGAAGGGACAATGTAGCCATATATGGAGCACTAATATTTCCAAATGGAGGAAAAGGACTAGGATTTCCATCAAAAGGAATTCCTTGATTGGTTGACTCTGGATTTGTCACCATATGTTTCAACCTAAGATCAACTAAGGAGTGAGTGTGGAGGATGTTATCCGTGGTCAATTAATCTTTATGACACTAGAACTAACTTTGTTTTTTCATTTTTTACGTGTCAAGAAAAAACAAAAGATGACTCTAGTTGCCTTCGATGTTTAATGAGCCTGAAGGGACAAGTGCTTAGATGAACCTTTTCTTTTAAGGTGTCGAAAAGGAATGAAAGTGACTACTTTGGAGATACTAGACAAGAGATTTTACCAAACTAATCACAAAACTACAATATACACCTTGGTGGTACATGAAAGAGAAATTACCAAGGATTTATCGTACAACAGCTAGTCTTCCCGAATGTTGTGTTCAGTGCATTGTGATCAGTAAGGTGGAAAACTCCGCTTCCTAGGGATAAAGGATTTAAACCTATTTGGATCTCCCACTATATACTATACAGTATAGGGAGCACAAGTCTATACTAGTACTTATCAGAGAGGAGAGGAGGAATCACCCAACCTCTATGAAAACGACAACCACTAGGTTTCAAGATGTCGGAACACGTCTCTAGCCTAGACACCTCTAGGTGTTTGCATTAAGTTCCAATGCGTTATTAGACTGATTGATGTAAATTTTAGGTTGATCTTGCTTAAAATTTTCCTTTGAAGGTTCACCACGAGATGTTTTTCGAAATTCCTAAAAATGCAACTATAATGAGAAGCACTCTTTCCATTTAATTTCAATGAAAATCCTAGCTACGAGGGATGGAGCATACAAGTACTTTTTGGATCAAACAACAAAGAGCACAAACTAATGCAATTCCCTAAACCATTCCTTTCAAGCATTCACAAACTTTAATATGCACAATGCATGTTTTTCTTTTCAGTTTCTCTTAATGTGAATGATGCACTAAGAAAAATTAATGCACAAACGATTCAAAAACTCTTTTCACAAAAATTTTGATTTATGACAATTTCTCTTAAAGGGAAATTAAGACTAAATGATCGACACTTTTAACGAAAAGACAAACCATATGCACATATAAATCAATCGATCTTTTATGAATGAAGAATTTATGACAATTCAATTTTCGAAGGAAAAGACAACTTTACGACACTTTCTTTCGACAAAGATCAATCGACCATATTCTAACTTTGACTATAGACTGATAATGACAAAGAAAATATTAAAGAAACATTAATCAATCCAATCAAAGTTGGGTTGGATGGCTAAGGAGATGAAAAGACTGTTTTCAGAGATAAGATATCATTGATATTCAGCGAGCAAGAAATCAAAAGAATTTTGGCAAAAATTCAATCCAAAGGTGGGAATTTAACCTAAGGTTGATCAATGCAGGTCAAAGAGGGGCTAAATGTGTTGCATAGCACTGTCTCTCACTAAAAATTGCACTGATTTCAATGAATTGAAAACTAATCAGTGCAGGTCAAAGAGGGCTAGTCTGCATTGATCAGCGCAGGCCAAAGAAGGAAAAAATGCAATGATTAAAATATTCCTTTGTTAATCAGCACAGGTCAAAGAAGGCCTAAGTGCGGTGCATAACACTATCTCTAATGCTAGCCTACACAGATTCCTGTGAGGCCACTCAAGAGTCATCTAACCTCAAATTTTGACCAAAATTCAATGCAAAAGTCTGAATCACAACAAGTAAAGTATGTCAAGGTGTATTAAGAGGCCAATAAAGCTACTAAAAGGGTTAAAATGATCCCTAGTGGAGTCACCATTTTGTTATGGGCAAATTTAGTTTTCTTCAAACACCTAACCCTCTAGAACTAGTAGCTAGTCTACAAACAAAAGACAAAGTAATTTGTTGCTTTACCTATAGTTAACAGATAAGAGAACAAAGGAAAAAGGTACAAACCTGCAACTTTCACTCGATCCCTCTCTCCTTTGACTGATTTTTCCACTCCTTTCCATACTTAACTCGCTTGGAAAGTACCTGCACACAAGATGAGACAAAAGCCCATCAAAGCATACAACAATGACGATTTGTTAACTAAACATATCACTGAATCAAGAATACGATATACGTCATATAAATTCATGAATGGAAAAAGATTAGAATTCTTTATTGATAGAAGGAAATATTACAACCCATGTAGATGCATGCTCAATTCAGTGTCATCCTTCCAGCTTCAAACCCTTATCTCCTCATGAAGCAACAATTTGACATCATTACAATACTCTTACTAATCTCATTCAAATAGCATTTCATTAGCTCAATAAATTCCAACCTCCCCAAGCCTTTGAATTCTTGGTCCATTTATAACTAAATGGAGGAGGTTAAGCCATTAATGGCCCTCATGAATGCTTTGACAAAATTGGGAAGTGGTTCCATGGAGGAAGGGATAATGGATTAAGGTTCATTCATCCTCTTCCTCATCCAAATGCGAGCTCCATCCATCTGGAAACTTCCAGAGGCATTCATTGGATGAGGAATCCAATGGATTCATTTCAAAAATTCGATGAATCTCGCTCAGCGCAAGTGAAACAAAGGCTAGGTACATTGCATAGCGCCTAGACAATGTAGTTCCTGCAATGCATTGCAGCTTGGTAAAGGACCATCTGCGTATTCATTGGATGAGGAATCCAATGGATTCATTTCAAAAATTCAATGAATCTCGCTAAGCGCAGGTAAAGCAAAGGCTAGGTATGATGCATAGCGCCCAAACAATGTAGTTCCTGCAATGCATTGCATCCTGGTAAAGGACCATCTGCGTTGATCTCTATAGGGGCACATTTTGGATGAATGGTGTCATGGAACTCTTGGGAGGCAAGCATGATGTAGGCTAACTTCATTAGGGAATGAAAACAACTGAATTATGGGTTGATGGACCCTAATAATACGGATCTGGAAGTCGGGGCTGATGTACCCAAATATTCTTGTAACACCTAGGTGTTTTAATATATATATATATATATAAAGAAAAAAATCATAATTTGTATTTGCAAGAGGATGAGAAAGACAATCATGGAGCAAAGAGAAGATTCAAAAGGGGCCCTTCCTCACATATGTTCATCTCCTCCACTCCTTACCATGAATCCCTCCATAAATTCCATTGTTTTTCACTTCATTGCTCCAATTCAGGTTAGAATTGTGTTTTCACAGGTACCCCTCACCTCATCCATTACCATCATCCCCACCTTCACACACACTCCTACTCCCTCTGTCCATTTAGCAACATCATATCTGCAGTCAAGAAACCATCAGCAAACAGCAGAGGAGGAAGAAGAATGACCATCAACGACACCTCTTATCTTTGACAACTACAACGTGGCATTAAGGCCATAGGTAAGTATATTGCTCACTCACTCATATGCATCATTTGATAAAAACATGTAAATGTTAAGAGGTAGTTGGTTTGTATGTAAAAAGGTGGCCAGTTTCCTCTAAAAAAAAAGAGACCTAGTAGATTACATACACAGGAAACTCTATTTTCTCAAGAATTTGCTCATTCCCTCTTCAAGCCTCGCAAGAAAGATGCTAATCAAGTGTGTCTCATGTGAGAGTAGATACAATATTGTTTATGGATACCATTTTAGAATGCTTGAAGAACTAAGATTTGGGGTAGAAACACCAGTTCACCAAAGAATCAGCATACCCTGTTGCAATCACTCATGGACTCTAGCAGCAAAGTAAAGAAAGGAAATTCCCAATCATTGGCTCACCATGGGTTGATCAGAATCCTCATTGAGGATGCCATCCTAAACCCTAGGATCCCTATAACATGGATAGTCTTCAATGAGTTACCAGCAGAGGGTGACATCAGAACCTTCATCTATGGTGTTAGTCCTTCTGTCAGTGAGGAGGAGGCAAAACAAGAAGAAGAAGATACAGAGCTAGATAGGGATGAGGTGGTTAAGGAATAAACTAATACAGAGGGACATGATGAATAAGACACTAATACGAAGGAACATGATGTTGAAACAGAAGAGGAAGAAGGCATTGAAACAAAAAAAATAAAAATAAAATAAAAGAAAGAGCAGCAAGAAACAAAATAGATAAGTGGCTTCAGGGATAGAGAAGCAGCTAAACAATCAAATCCCATGGCCCTAATCATCACCCATAATCTAATTGTAAATGATCCTTAGCTGACACTTAGATATCTTTATGCCCAAGGGCAAGAAAGTACACATTTTGAGGATATGTTTAGGCTGCTAAGAAATGATAATATAAATGCCTGCTAAAGGAGATGGAAAACACTGCCACATAGCTTGAAGATTAGAGAATATCAGTGGGAAGAAGGAGAAAGGAAAGAAGGTTGCTATAAACAAGAAGAAAAGACCACAACAGAAGCATGAGATGTTAGAGAGGCTACCAAAGCCACTAAGTTGCTCATAGGATGAGCAACACTTTCAGTAGGGGGGTGATGATGAGCCTCATCATTGAGTAATTATATGGGCCTTAATTGACCTCAATTCACCTCCTAGCTTAGTCAAACCAGCTATTCTCACAACTTATTGCATACTTTTGATTATATTTTTCTTATGAGATGAGTTAGAGTTGGATATTTTGATTTATGGTCTAATGTGCATGTGATGCAGGAATAAAGGATAAGAGCAAAGGAAATGTAGGGATAAAATATAAAAGCAAGGAACTATGGTAAATACCTTGGTAAAAACTCGAATGGGACAAGGAAGAGGAATTACAGGAGGTAAATCCTCCTCATTTACTACCCCTCCATTTGAATATCCCTCCATCAGCTAAAAGTACAAACAGCCAAATCAGGTGTACTAGAAGGAAACCAAGCAAGTGAAGGTGCAAACAACCAAATCATGTGTACTATATGGCAACCAAGCAAGTGAAAGTACGAGTTCATCTTGAGTTGGGAGCCAAGCCTCCCTACTAGAAAGCAGTCGAGCTAGTGAAAGGGAAAGCATGAGTTTATCATTGAGTTGGGAGATGTGCCTCCCTAATTTTAAAAGAAGTCGTTGGAGACTTTAGATGTATAAATAGAGAGACTTAGGACCTCAATTTGTTTAGTTAGTTAGTCACCAGTAGTCAGTTACCAAGAGTTAGCAATAATTCGAACTTTTGGCTATAAAACTAGACCTGTAATAGTTTTTTTATTTATAATGAAGATGAGTTTTGTTTTGATCCAGCATTGAGTTAACTCAGAGGGCTGAAGCTCTTGGGTTAGGGCCCAACCCTAGCATCTAAAGCTCCTCTTTATTGTATTGTTAAGTAGCATAGCTTTCTGTTCATCTATTGAAGTAGTTCATTTCCATTACAATAGTAACATAGATGCATGGTTTGATTTTTCATTTGCTTCAGTAAGTTCATCCCCATTACAGCATGATAGCATAGATTTCTGGTTCTGTTCATTTACTTAGGTAGTTTCCTATTTTTCTGTTTATTTGTTTAAGTAGCTGCATTTCCATTACAGCAGGGTAGAATAGATTAGTTGTTTTTAAGTTTGCTTCATTTATGCTTTCATTCAATTAACATGGTAGTGAAGGAAAGATCCACAAGGTTTCCCAGAGGTGTCTCAGCCTCACCTCCTGCCTCTGGGACCATGACGTGAGGAAGAAACCCTACAGCAACTCCAAAAACATAGGGTTTTGGTTTTCACAGGGGGTTTGTTGTTTACAGTCACTGAGCTCATTTCATATCACTATGTTCCATTAATGGTCATCTTCTCCTTTGCTCTCTTCCCATCATCTGATCTCCCTCACATCCTTGTCATTCTCCTTCAGCATGAAAAGTTGAGCGGAAGCTGTTAGTCCATGTTCAAACAGTTTTTACCCGTAGGTTGCTTCACATAGCAAAATTGAACAATCACTACCTAAATTCACTTTTAGCATTTGACTTTGTGCACTTTAAATCCCAACTGTTGATCTGCCTTGTCAGATCCGACAGCTATTGCGCACCCACTCACCAAGAAGCTCTGTCAAACTCCACGGTTGATCTACCTCACCAGATCCAATGGCTATCATGCCATATTACGTGGATTTTTGTCTGATTGTTATCCACCCGAGGGTGCATGAAATGGGTCGTTTCCTCGTGCCACGTGTCGTCCGAGGAGGCTAATCACATGAAATTTGAGAAAACTGCTTACAACTTTGAGGGCATGCGAAATACTGCCTACCACCCTCTAAACCCACTCCCTCATTTCTGCACATTCCTTTAAGCGCTCCAATCTCCACCGCTGATCTGTCTCCTAATCTGATAGCCATCACATCACCTGATACCATTTCCGCCCATTTATTTTTCCTACGATCTAATCTCTGTCATCATTCTACCAAATAATCATGTTTGTCCATCTCCTGACTCCACCTACACAATATCATCTTAGTCGTCCATCTTTGTTTGTCCCCATTCATTCATGTATTCACTCCACCTACCCGATATCATCTCAGTAGTCCATCTCTGGTTGTCCCCATTCGTTCATCTATTCACTCCACCCATGTGATATAATCTCAGTCATCCATCTTCGGTTTTCTTCGTTCGTTCATCTATTCACTCAACCACCCACGATATAATCCCAATCGTTCATCCTATTAGTTCACCCTGTTCACCCATCTACCTACGTACCCTCCTGCAATCAGATCTCAGTCGTTCGTTTGCCTTTCACCTGCCTGATCCAATGGTTCTCAAGTGTCATTGCTCCCTCACATCCTATTTTCACCAATTTGACCTCAGACTGCTTCTTCTGCTTAGACACAGACTTAGTTTAGTTTCCATTGTTTACCCCTTAGTCTAGTTTTGATGCTTTTACTTCTGCAACTTAGATAATTAGCATTAGATTAGTGATTGATCTAGTAATTTTGCTTAGCATAGTTGTTTAATTGGTTAGCTAGGTTTTGGTGTGAGTTTAGTATTACATGATTTCTTTCTTCATTTTTGAAGTAGAATAGATCTCCCCTAGAATAGGTTTGCTCTCCTTCCATCAAAATCAAGCTTCTTCTGACCCTATAGAAGTCTCGCTTGGAACCCATGGGGTCTCTTGCCAGATGAGTAGTGACAATGCAGTACTTTCACTTCTACTTGTGTATATAGCATAGTCACCTCCAATTTTGTATGAACCCTAGGTTGATAAGTAAAGCTGGAAGCCTTGGGAGTTGCAGCATTCTTGTTGCAATACCTAGGCTCATCAAGCGGGTAAACTCACTGAGGTGTCTGGGGTTAGACTCATGTTTGTACTGTCCAGCGGAGCGTTCTAAAGTTTACTGCTCATGGACATACTCTTGTTTATAGATGTCTTCCTGAGCTTGCTTTTTGTTTTATGCTTTGGGATGGCTAGTGGATCAACCTTCCTCATCAGTTTAATCTTTTCTTGCACCTCCCCAATAGTAAGGGGAGCCCCTTGACTTCAAATATTGTATCGACCATCTTACTTTGGGGGTTTCTTCTCAATGTTCGTTTTCTCTGTTCGGCCTGCACATTGATACATGTTCATCACCTACCCAGCACTTGGTGCTTCCTCAGATGAAACATCTTCTTCATCATCTTCGTCTTCCGGCGGACACTGCACATTGCTTCCCATGTTTCTCCTAACATTGCACATCAAGTTCGCAACTCAGTTCCAATCTGGAAATGTCCTTTTTGAGTGATGGTCCTTATGGAATGAACAAAAATCGATGTTTGCACACATTTCCATCTAGAACATTAAGTTGGAACTCTACGTAGTTTTAGCCAAGTAGTTGCTGCTGCCTGATGACCTGCTCCTATTTGGATGTCTCGGAGGTCGGCTGCTAGAAGATGTCTCGACCGTTCATTGCTTCAGTTCAGACACCTTTATTGTCAAGGTCTTGACAAGATGAGTAAGGGTTTTAATGTCACTTGCTTCCCTCTCTTTCACCTTACTCGCAGTAGCCCGGGGCCTGCTACTCACATCTTTGGAGTCTTTCATTGATTCATCATCCTTGATGACTCCAATCATGCATAGGTATTTTTCCATGGGGATCGCCTCTTCTTAATTTTCAAGTAAAGCTGGTTTTGTAGCTCGCTTGACGAACTATGCAATGTTGGTCAGCAGTGCAGATGTGTAGTAGTCGACACTGATGGAGTCATGAGGTTTTGTGTCTACTACAAACTTGTTCAAGATGTGTGAAAACCTCTAGTTAAAGTCTTTCACTTTCTCTTTTAGTTCCATCTTGAGACTGCCCAACTCTTTGAGAAACATAGAAGGGCTCTGTTCATAAGCAAACATTTCCAGAAACATTCTCTTAAACATATCCCAGTTCTGGATTGAGTTGACAGGAAGGTTGTGATACCATACAACTGCTCACCCATCCAAGGTACACAGAAACAATCTACATGCAATGCCATCGTAATGTACATGGAGTGCCTCTAGATGTTGGTAGAATGTGTCCAGGTGGTCTTCTTCCTTCATTGTTCTGACAAGGTCAAAATTTATCAACAAATTATCTAAATACCTTGGCATCTTGTGCAAATCACTAAGGAGAGCCAATGGTCCCTGAGTCATCCATTCCAAGTTTTGATTAGACGTGTCTTCTTATTCTTCTTTGTACTCCTCCTCTTCTTTAGAATTTGATGGTTCTACCTCTAAGTCGGTTGGTTCATCACCGCCTCCACCTCCTCCACCACCTTCCCCTCCACCTCCTGTACCATAGCCTAAGCCCAAGATCATGAGGGTATCCTCTTCTCCTTGTCGGAAGACTGAAGGTTCCTCTCCATTCTCTACAGCTTTTACAAGACCTTCGTGAGTGACAAGAATTACTTCTTTCAATGATGATACAACAACTCCCATGGGAGTGGTCTTTGGCTTCTTTGATCTGTATGAAAGATCTTGTATTCTTGGGATTAGTCTGACTGCTTTGGAAAAATGGCATGTGATGGAATAGACAGAGTGGAGGTGCTGATATGAAATTTCGTGTTCACGTTTCAGAGGTGAGGACTAGCCAACTTCAGAGTTGTGCGTAGGTGAGAGGGAGTGTGAGTTACTGCCTTGACTATTTGATTGATGAGTGGGGTTAAGAGTACATTCAACCATAAACTATTGGCTTCCCTCCTTCTAGCGCAAAAAATGTTGACACTGCTAAAATTGCCACCATTTAGGGGATCCCCCTGGTATGAAGTCCCAGCTAGACCTCACATTGTTTGGTGCAGGAGTTCCATCCGGTACGAGGGATTGATTGCCATTATCCTAAAGATATGCCTTAGCTCTTGCTTGTTAGCACATGAGAGTGATATACTTGGTCTTCAAAAAAGTGAGGTATGTGTGCCTGGTGAGTGCTTAGTGTAACTTATGTCTAAGTTCCTTCACTATAGAGGGGGAGGGTAGAAGTGAGTCCTTGGTCAAGAGGGAGTAGTCCCAACTCAGGTAGAGGCACACACAACACAACATGATCTGTACAGCCTCCGGCAAAGTAGTCTGCACAAATGTGACAGTCATAGACACTAAGGTAAATGAATAGCACGTACAACACCCAGCTGAGTAGTCCACACAAATGTGACAATCATTATAAAAAATATATAAGAATGAATATGTCTAGTGTCTGACAGTGTAGTCCACACAGATGAGACAACAATAGCAACCATTACAACACATATTCAAAAATATATGCACTAGAATAACTGAAGTAGTTAAACTATCTTAGTGCAAGTTAAGCAAACATGCATTACAAGCATTTAAAGAATAGTCATACAAACAAATGCATGCATGCATGAAAATGTGTTGGCCCTTGACAGACTTCTGAATTAAGCGAAAGTTCCAAGACACATTCATACACCATACATCACTAGCCCCAATAGTGGAGCGTTGGAGCCACTGCTCACTCCTCAAAGAAAAGATTACAAACTCTCAAGGTTATGTGGGAGGAGGAAAGGTGAAAACTCCTTTACATGTACAAATGAGGAGTATATATATCCAAGGGTGAACTTGACCATTATGACTCTTCAAATTCCCCCATGATTGTTTGACTTACATGAATCTTCAACTTCATATGTGGGTCTCCTGGACTTCCATGTTACATTACATTGATTACAACACGTATGGCCTATTGTAGTGATGTGGCCGAAATGACCCATGACATGACTCGACATGACACTGTTGGTATGTACATGTTGATGGTGGTGTCCATGTGGAGTTTTTGTGCTATTGAATAATGAGTGTATTGTTGGTGTATCATAGGTTCACCTTCAACAGGAGAAGGTGTGCAGAATCTTCGATGGTATTAGTGTTTGATTGATGTTGCATGTGCATGTATCCCCTTCGTTGGCTACTTGGTATGCTTCATGTGTTCATCCGTCCACGAACAAGTCTCCTAGCATGCACTCCTTGTTCATCATGTTTGTCGTCGCACCATGTCTCATTCATGTACCTGCTTCTGTAATCACTCATGACGAGATGACATCAAATCCAAAAATCCCCTAGTCTACCATGATGCATCATCTTTCATTTCTGGGTGCAGGTGACTGGGAGAGAGGATAAGGCTTTCAAACTATGCAGATCACTTTCAAGCTAGAATGTGAGGCTCTAGAGCACTGTCGAGAAAACCTGCATAGAGGTCACTGAGAGAATGGGTTGAGTAGTCTGGGACAACAGTGACATCTACAGGATATGGCTAAGCTATGAGGCAGAATTGTTTAATTTTTCTAGGGAAGGTAGTGCGGGAAATAGGAGGCACTGGCAATGAAAACTATGCAATTTTCCAGAGGAGGCCAAGATCAAGATGTGGGAGCCTACTTGTCAGAACTGCATAGTTCTCGGGGGAAGTCAAGCAGGACATGAC
This sequence comes from Pinus taeda, assembly GCA_000404065.3. Lineage (NCBI taxonomy): Eukaryota > Viridiplantae > Streptophyta > Pinopsida > Pinales > Pinaceae > Pinus > Pinus taeda. Next base: position 583,760 of record APFE031472427.1, read on the forward strand.
TGCGCAGTTTTCGGGCCAAGCGAAGTGTCAGGCAGTAAGTGAATTTTCAATGAAAACTTCGCAGTTTTCAGGGGCAGTAGAGAGGAGGCCAGTAGGGGGACTACCTGATAGACCTGTGCAATTTCCCAGGACAGTGCAATGACAAGCAGTGGGTTGTATGTCCCTCATGTCTGCGTAGTTACTTAAGGCAGTGCAGGTAGGCAAGCAGGTTGGACAACTACTGCGCAGTTTTAGAGATGAGTGCAACCTTGGGTCACTCCTCAAGTGAAATTCTCCGGTTATCCTGGAGGAGGCTTGTGGATAGGCTTGTGGGAATCGTAGACTAAGGTAGCTTCTTGGGCAACTTATGTGCTGTCTTGGGTGACAGTCATCTGTGTTGATTCCAAAATTGTGCAATGCAAACTGCTTGGACGAAAGCCTCAAGCTCTATGTAGTTTTGGGCAACAGTGCTTGGTCACTGAGGGCTGAGACAAGGTAGTGCAACTTAGTGGAGGTTCGGCTAATGGAGGGTGGTCCAATTGATAGATCTTTGGGAAAATGGTTAAGTGTGTGAGCGAGTGAACTCGTGTATACATGACCTTGCAAACACACATTCAACATGAGTCAAAGACAAGACACCTCAAACCACAAGACAACATATGCTAAGTGTGACTGACTAAAGGAAGAGAGCGACACTTGACATAGATCAATGGACAACTGTGACGACACTTGTGCGACATTGTTTACAACTTCGTGTGTGAGTGCGATAGATGTTTACATAGCGAAACAACTCGTACACCTAAAGACAAACCTTCAACATAGCGAGAACAAGACTGCAAGCATGAAATTGCAACCAACATGCTAAAAGATGACTAGTGATTGGTCAAGTAAAGAGGGTGTAAAGACTCGACAAGCGCTGATGGGATGAGCACGAGTGTTTGCAATCATCAAAGGAAAAACAATGACATCTACGAGATATGGCTCAGATATGAGGCATAATTGCGTAATTTTTCTGGGGAAGGTAGTGCAGGCAATAGGAGGCATTGGTAGTGAAAACTGTGTAGTTTTCCAGAGGAGGCCAAGATCAGGATGTGAGAGCCTACTTGTTAGAACTGCACAGTTCTCGAGGGAAGTCAAGCAGGACATGACTGCATAGTTTCCGCACTGAGCGGAGTGTCGGGAAGTAGGTGAATTTTCAATGAAAACTGCGCAGTTTTCAGGGTGAGTGGAGAGCAAGCCAGCAGGGGAACTGCTTGACAGACCTGCGTAATTTCCCAGGACAGTGCAGTGACAAGCAATGGGTGCCTGTCCCTCATGTCTGCGCAGTTCCTTCAGGCAGTGCAGGTAGGCAGGATGGACAATTACTGCGCAATTTTGGAGATGAGTGCAACCTTGGATCACTGCTCAAGTGAAATTTTCCGGTTGACGTGCAGGAGGCTTGCAGATAGGCTTGTGGGAAGCACAGACTAAGGTGGCTTCTTGGGCAACTTATGTGTTGTTCTGGGTGACAGTCAGCTGGGTTGATTCCAGAATTGTGCAGTGCAGACTGCTTAGAGGGAAGCCTCAAGCTCTACATAGTTATGGGCAATGGTGCTTGGTCACTGAGGGCTAAGACTAGGCAGTGCAGCTCAGTGGAGGTTCGGCTGATGGAGGGTGGTCCAGTCAACAGATCTTCGGGAAAATGGTTAAGTGTGTGAGCGAGTTAACTCGTGTATACATGACCTTGTGAACACACACTCAACATGACTCAAAGACAAGACACCTCAAACCACAAGACAACATATGCTCAGTGTGATTAACTAAAGGGTGAGAGTGACACATGACAAAGATCATTGAACGACCGTGACGACACTTGTGCGGCATTGTTTACAACTTCGTGTGTGAATGTGATAGATGTTTACATAGTGAAACAACTTGTACACACAAAGACAAGCCTTCAACATAGCGAGAGCAAGACCGCAAGCATGACATTGCAACCAACATGCTAAAAGACGACTAGTGATCAGTCAAGCAAAGAGGGTGTAAAGACTCGACAAGGGCTCATGGGATGAGCCCGAGTGTTTGCAACCATCTAAGGAAAAACCAAGGAAGGCTCTGAAATTGGATACAAGCCAAACTTTTGGAGGGTGTTGCAGGCACTACAAGAGTTGCTGATAAACTCCAAAAGATATTTTCATCTTGAGAGATTTGGTACCTCTTGGCACTAAAATGAACATAGAAGCTTAAAAAAATTGTACTTTATTTTAAATTATTATTATTAAAAAAAATAGTATATGAATTAAACATCTATACATTTAAAAAAGCATATAACAAAATTATTAACCACGAAGATTCACTACTGCCTTAACTTGTAAATAGACTTTATTACAATATGAGAGCCATTAAAATAAGATATTAATGCTACATTTCCATCAAAATATTTTATACATATTTTATTTCAATTTAATTTCATAAAGTTTTTTTTTAAATAAAATGAAAATGAAAAAATAATATTTCCAAAATACCATAATTCATTTCAGAAACAAAATATTTAATACATATTTTATTTTAATTTAGTTTTATAACAATTTAAAAAAATAAAATAAAAAACAATATAATTATCTTTGAAATAAATCTGAATCTTTTATTATAACTAATAAAAATATTGCATAAATATTTGGTAGAGGTGAAATCTTACTATCTATTTATTAATTATTGATGATTAAATTAAAACTTAAAAACTCAATTCCAAAATAAATACCAATATAATATATATATAATATAATTTACAAAAATATTTAAAAACACAATTATTAAAAATAAAATTCATAAATAAATCCAAAAAATTTGAATACAAATCTAAAATAATATTATTTTGATTTGATGATGGATAAACACCCAACAATAATATTAATAAATAAATCCAAAAAATTTGAGTAAAAATCCAAAATAATATTATTTTAATCTGATGATGGATAAACTACGTGGGATGCATGGGGACAAATAAATGAGAAATCGGATTGCATGTGATTCTCATTTCTATTAACGTACGTGGGATGCATGGGGACAAATAAATGAGAAATCGGAATTGCATGTGATTCTCATTTCTGTTGCATCTCTCAAAGTTCAAACCCTCCAACAAACCCATGACAGCAACCAGATTGTGACACACACATTTATCATTACAACGTGTACCACAAAAGCAACCAGATTCTAGCAGCAATCTCATTACCAGCGATGGAAAAATGACTTTTCATTACAATGTGTACCATATTTGGGAGTATGTCCTACAAGGATTCGTAGATGTGGATACAGAGCACTTCTATATGATGGAACCTGCTTTCAGTTGCGCTGCTTCGTTCAATTCATCGATACAATCGTACAGTTCGGCCTTTCCATTGGCGATGTCTACGGAAGGCAAAATTTGACAGTACACAAAGTTTCTGGTCAGAATCTGGCCATTTTTTTATTAAATATTTGACTGTATTTATTAACCTACAGTACCCAAAATCAAAAAGTTTAATAACAATAATCTAGATTTTCAAAATTTTCAAAATCTTATCAAAATTTTTAATGTTTTTGGAGCCTATGCGCTTCTACGCATTCAACTGCAAGAAATCTACGCGTGCGTGCAATCTGTGTTTCATTCAATGCATAAATAAGATATATGAGGGACAACAAACTCATAGATTTATTTTAAATAAAAATTTAACATGAGCAAAGAGGCATCCAATTTCTTTACATGCAATCTTTTATGAACTTACATTATCTAAATTTTTACAATATTATATTAAAATAATTACATAAATTAAATGGCTAATAAATATAGATAAATATCAAAACACTTATTTTATCATACATTTCATATTATTCTAATATTTTTTTTTGTAAATTAGGCTACTTCTATTATTGTACAAAAAAGCTACAAAAAGTTACAACGCATGCCTCAGATTTCACCATACAGAGATGGATTTTGCACATTGAGACACATATCTAGATAGACATTTGTCACTGAACATGTCTGGAAGACCAGCAGACTGCTTAAAAACTCTAACCATTCGAAAGATAATCCTAGTGACCAAGACATTTTCCCATTTACAGACTCAAAAAACCACATCCCCAGACTATTACTTCGGAATAGATAGCCATAGACAGAAGCGCACTTAAGAACTGAGATTATCAAGCATGGAGCTGAGCATAGCTTCAGCTTTACAAGGAAAAATTGCGCTGTGAAAACAGAGTACATGACAAACCAGACAAACAAAATTACAGTGCCATACCCGCCACCCAAGAGTCCTGGAAACTGGCTTAGTCATCCATGGAGGTGGATGGCTGCTCCTCCACCACCCTACAGCTGTATGGGTCCGGCTCGCTTGAGTCCGTGTAGGGCGCATCGTCTTCGGCTGGTGCACTTGGACCCGCCACTGCACCCCCTGTTGTCTTTGGAAAATTTCGCTGACCCAGAACCAGTGCGGGGGGCTAAACTGATTGGCATATTCTTTGAGCGGGAGGTAGAGCTTGTTGACCCAGGGCTGGAGCAGGAGGCCTGTGCTCCTCTGCAAGTGGCTGAGGGACAGCACGTTCACACTTTTCAATTTTAACAGAGACGTAATAGGTATCGCTATCCAGAAGGCACGGGAAGCTGAACCGGGATGAGGGATGAGAGATGTGCTCACAGACAGAGGCGCGAGCCCGCCCACGACCTCGCCTGGCGCTACATGCATCATCTGACGAAGAATCAGAGGAGCGCGTCAGGTTGGCTCTACCTCTGGCTCCTCCCTGAGACCCGCCTCTGCGACTGCTAAGGCGAAGCCTTTCCCTTGGCATTGCGGACAGGTATTGACTAAGATATGGCACGGGGAGCTGTGGCTGGACTATAAATGGCAGGGAGGAGGTACATAAAGCGGGATGACACTAGAAGACACAGGAGCAGAAGGAAAATGCGCACATTGCACGGGAAATTCACCAATATGATCCAAGGCTACCAGAATCACAGGCCAAGGCGTGAACCTCCAACGGCAGCGATAGGGGAGCCCCGGAGCGAGGGAGAGATGAACACAGTTAACGTGAGACTTCACAGAAGGAACCAGCTTTGTCAGAAGCGCAGACCGAGGCCTGTGCCTGTGAGACCCTCCGCGGCGTCCACAGTGCTGCACACTACAAACCAGAGTAACCCAAAGCCGAACGATAACCAAAACAACAGAAATGAAATGCTTTACCGTCTCCATCGCGCTGTAGATATACTGTGCGTTCGCATTCCGCGCCATGTGCGTACCAAGACACTGCCTCTGCCTCCCGGAAGCCGAAGTAACAGAGCGCGCGCGGAGCAGAATACCAAGGGCCGCTGGCTTGCTGTGAATTTCATTGCCGGGATTCAATATGAGGCGAAAGGGGTGGTAGGCCTTTAATGGCTCTGTACAGGTGGCGGGACTGGGCTGCCACTTGCCTAGTGGGAAGCCCGCCCCCGTACCTCCCTTAAATGCTATCACCCGCAGCTGGGACATATTATTCTAATATTGAAAACAATAATTTTATTATTTTATTATTATTATTTATTTTAAAAAAGAATGTATGAATTTAACATATAAACATTTAAAAATCATGTGACAAGGTAGTTTATCAAGAAGATTCTTAATTTGTAAATAGATTTTGTTACAATACTATCGCTCGTTAATATCACATGTCTAAAAAAATAATAAACAATGTTGTTATAATATTTTTTAATTAATCAATTTAATTAAAATGGAAAAAGAGCATAATTACTTTTGAGATAAAATTCTAATTAGATAATAAATTACTACAATCCATCCAATAAGTATTAATAATTAAATTCGGTCCAACTATTACAAGTGGGGTTTCAATGTACCCCTCTGAGAATATTCCACATCTTGTTTCTCGGTCAAGGTGGCTTTCGGCTCTCAAAAATAAAATAGATTAAAATTTTGTAAACCTTATTCCAAAATAGATATGCCTATAGGATTAATTATATTAATTATATTTGACATCATATCTTGAAAAAAATGCAATATAATCTCTAATTTGTTCACCAATTAGATTTAAAAAAAATTATATATGTGTGTTATAAAAAATTATATATAAAGTAACTAGATTATATGGATTAAGGAGTTTATAAGTTCAAATTTAAAGTTGGAGAAAAAGAAAATTAGAGAGAAAGAAATCCCTTATCCCATAAACAAAAGAGTCTCAAAAGAATCTCATACATTAACTTGGTTATTTGATTATTTGATTAACTATAACTTTATTAAATAATAGTATTAAACTAATTTAACATAAATTATATTATTTAATATTTAATAATTAAATAATAAATTAATATTTATAATAATAATAAATATTAAATATTAATATATTTAAAATAATATTATATTGAGAGTTTAATGGTTAAGATATTTTTATCTTTCTTTAGTAATCTAATTTTAACATAAAATATTATTAATAATTAAATATCATAAATTAATATTTAATAATAACAAATATTTAAATATTAATGTATTAAATAATATTATATTGAGAGTTAATGGTTTTGAGTTGTAAAGAGTTTTATTTTATACTCTTAAAAGATATTATATCTTTGTTTTCTAGTGATAGTGATGTAATTTTAACCTAAAATATTATTTATTATTTATAAATTAAATTATAATAAATTAATATTTAATAATAATAAATATTTAAATATTTAATATATATAAATAATATTATATTGAGATAATGGTTTTGGGGTTGGAAAGAGCTTTATTTTAGACTCTTCATAAAAGAGATGCAAGATATTATATCTTTGTTTTTTAAGTGATCATTCTAATTTTTAACATAAACGTTATTTATTATTTAATAATTAAATATGATAAATTTAATTTAATCGTAAATATTTAAATATTTAATATATATAAATAATTATATTGAGAGTTAATGGTTTTGGGGTTGTAAAGAGCTTTATTTTAGACTCTTACATAAAAGAGATGCAAGATATTCTATCTTTGTTTTCTAGTGATTATATAAACTTTATTAGGAGCTTTCACTTTAATAAAGATATATTAAAAAGTTAAAAAGACTTATAAGTTTTTTAATTACCTTTCGATAAATGAGAAATTATGTTTTTAGTTATTGATATGATGTTTGTAAGAAACTCGTGAATTGTTGTGCATAGTATATGTTAATACAATCTCTTATGTGTTGATAAAGTTTTATTATTCTGAAGAAGAGTTACAAAGTAAGGTACTAGATTTCTTTTATAAACTATCAAGAAAAGTAAACTACATTTGCAGGAAGTTAAAATTTTCACTTGCAGAATTGAAATAACACACTTCTACCTGGTGGGCTTATGAAGCATAACATTGTAACCTCCAATACATGTAGAATAACTAATCAACTTTTGCAGGAAAGGAAATACCAGGAAACTTAATGTTGTAATCCCCAACACAAGTAGAATAACTAATCTACTTTTGTAGAAGATGAAATGACACACTTCTACCTAGTGGGCTTAGGAAGCCATTATAACCCCCAACATAGGTAGAATTAACCACACAACCGAAAAGAAGATAACACAGGCATAAACAAACCACATAGGAAGTAAAGTGGTGACTTGCTCAAGGTTTCTGATGACTTGATCTCTGCAACAAAGATGTATATGAGATTATGGAATGTTGTCAATTTGTAATGATATTGTCGAATGCTATAAAATTATATAGAATCCAATTCAACAAGATTTATTAAATACAATACTGCAATTATAGGAAAACAGAATAACCAAAACACATTATTCAGAAACAAAGTATATTACTCATTGAATTAACGAGTTGCAATTGCATTAAGAAATAGAGTAATTATTAAATGAAAAAAAAAAAAATGAAAGTTACTCTACATGTTTGCAAGTAGTACCTGACTACGAATGGGGCCCTACCTCCTTAGGCGAGGCACTAGTTATGAAAGCAATAAAGTGCCTAAATTCTCAACACACCATGTGCACAGAGAAAAATGGAAATGAAATAGAATCACAAGCTTTTTATTAGTAGATATTATGAATGTAAATTACAATTAATCATCCCCTCCCAACTCAAGTAGAGTAGAGTGTTTTTATATAATATTGTAGTCTTAATTTAATCAAAGCAAAACCATAAGAATCTTCTAATTCTCAAGTTGTTCCTTCTTTGTTACAACAACTTCACTAAAAGATAGAAAAATCAAACAAATTCTAACTCATTCATAAGTTGTGATAGGTGGCAGCTAGGTCAATCTTTCTAAGTAGCCAAGTACCTCCTCTTGCTTCCTTATTTGAGTGATCCAATGGTCAGCCTATTGCTGAGTAATCCTTTGATAAAAACTATAACACTGGAGGTTCATGGGTATTACATTATATTAGTTGTCTTGGAGTTGTAGCGTTTATCCTCAATGGTCGACTGTCAGGGTGCTACAACATCAGTCTTTGGACATGTTACAACATTAGTGTTATGGCACTAAACTTGTTAATGTTGTAGTCGTATAATTGTAGCACTCACACCCTCAATGTGCTATAGCAATGAACTCTTTCATGTTGTAGAAGTTGTTGCGACACTCACACTTTGTCATGTTGTTGTAGCTAAGTTGCAACCTTCACACTCTATTGTTTTGCAGCGTGGAACTATGTCATGTCACAACAGTGGAAGTTGTAGCAACTACACTCTGGTCACGTTGCAACAAAAAATTAGTGTCACTTGCACTTATTCATGTTACAATAACAAGGTGTTAGAGGTGTTAGAATGATATAGGGGTGTTGCAACAACACCAAGGGTATTGCAGTAATTGTTGTTTCAAATGTGGTCATATGAACCTTCTTGAGTGATTCTTAGGAATTTTCATCAATTAGAATCAAAAGGAAAATTACTTCCTAGGTGTATAATAATGAACATTAAAATGGCATAATTAGAAAATTATTGTACCTTAATAAAAACAAAAATTCATCCTTATGGAAAAAATAGGTGATGGGGATGTATGAAAATACAAAAAGGTACTCAAAAAATTGTTGAATGGATGTTAAAAGAATTAGACACCCATCATCTCCCCATATCCAAAATTGTTGCATATCCCTATCCACCCAGGAAACTAGTCTGAATTGGAGAGGGTTTGATTCCCATGGATATTTTTGATACTTGTTGACAGTGCTATAAATCCATCAACCAAGGCGGTCTCTCCGATGTGAAGTCCCAATTAGACCTCACACTATTCAGAATAGGAGCCCCATCCGAACTATTGACCTGGTTGCCATATATTCTTATAGATTTTCCTTGGCTTTAGTTGTTTGCAAGAGAGCGTAGCATGTATGTGCCTAGTGAGTGTTCAGTTGCAGGTGTACCAAGGTTATTCTACTATAGAGGGAGGAAAAGGCGAGTCTGTAAAGAGAGGTAATAGTACCCCACTAGTAGAGGTGCACACAAGCAAAAGATAATCACATAACATCAAGCAAAATAGTCCACATAAATGTGGAGATTGTTACAATAATTACAACACATTTTCAAATAGATAAGCACTAAAATAACCAAAATAGTTCAACTACTTTAGTGCAAGTGAAATAAAACATGAATCATAAACATTCATAGAACAATCTTACAATTATTCACAATCCATGCATGAAAACGTGTTGGACATCAGGCTTCAAATTTTAAGTGAAACTCCCAAGATACATGAATGCAACAAACATCACTAGCTCCAATAGTGGAGCATTGGAGCCACGACTTGCTCCCCAAAAGTACTAACACCTGTCTCTCTGATGCCTTAAGGGAGAAGCCAAGGTGAAAATTTATTTTCTTGTAAAATGAGTGTGTATATATAACAAGTATAGTGATCCTTCACCTCCCTTGTGACTCTTGGACTACCCTCATGACTATTCAACTTCTCTATGAACTTTTGACTTCCTACATGAATTTTCACGTTACATGAATGACCCTTGGACTTCCACTTTACATTATATTTCTCCATTATAGAATTTACATAATCCACAAAATGATGTGGCACATGTTGACTCATGACAAAACATGACATGAAATTGATGTGGCAATGTCAAGTCACTCTTTGCTACTAGTTTCTTTGTGTCTTCTCACCAAATAGAACATGGTCTTTTCTTTCTCCTCCTCATGACTTGAAGATAAGGAGTCTTCAATTTGGTATTGATATTCTCTCCTCTTTTGCAACATTGTGTTCCTTTGTCTTCTTTCTTGATGATCATATCATTTCTTTAGCTCCATAGGTATCTCTTAGCATGGTCTCATTCTCCATCTCCTTCATCATCATCCTACCATAGCATGAAAGAATACATGTGACTACAATCCACTCATAACAAGATGACATCATTATGATAAACTCGTAATCTAACATGCTTCATGAAATCACTTGTTTGAGTTGGAACTAGTGGTTGGTCAAGTGGCTGACCCAGGGATTGCATAGTTCCAGAGATCAAGGTTCGGGACTGAGGATTGAGACTACGCAATGCATAGTTTTGGAGGCCTAGGTAGAGGGACTGCATAGTTGAGGGACCTAAGAGCTCAAGTAGGAGGCTTGAGGCTTGTGACTACACATTTCACATTTTTAAGGCCTATACTGAGTGAATACGTAGTTGATGGACTTAGGAGGTCAAGCTTGAGGCTTGAAGTTTCAAATTGCACATTTCAAACAAGAGAACGGGCTAGGAGGTTGCACAGTTGAGGGATTCAGGGACTCAAGCTTAAGCCTTACGACTTAAATTTTCCCAATGTGCAGTTTAAGAGGAGCATATGCCAAGCGATTTTGTAGTTGTGTATTTCAAGAGCTCAAGGACGAGGTTTGGTACTTGAGACTACATAGTGCACAGAGAAAGTTGGCTGGAGGCAAGGATTGTGTAGTTCTGGACGTCAAGGGCTTGGACTAAGTATTGAGTGTAGAAAATCCTGTAGATTCACAAGCTAATGTAATTTTCTAAAGCAAGAGACAAGAATCTACTTCTTTACAGCGAAAGCCCATAAACATCGAGCAAACAATAATTAATAAAGGAAGAGAATCAAAGGCGCATAACACAATAAATATCCGGGGAAAGCCATAGCTCAAAACCCCACTATCTGTTTTGTATTAATCCGGAAAATCAAGATGAAATTACAATGCTTGTTCTCTCTAGAACACTCCCAACACTCAACAAATTCAATCTCCAACTCATAAGCAAGCTCAAGGCCAAATCTTAGCCTCTTCACAAGCTCCCCATCAATGAAAGTTGAAGTTCCTCAACTCCCTGACATGTCTTGAAACTTTCAAAGGATTGCAAAATCATATTTTGAAGCTTGAACTAGATTATGCACGATGTGAGGTTAACTACTATCACTGATTTCAATAAGACCACTACTAACAGGATGGAAACCATCTATGTCATTGATTTGATCAAATTTTACAGCTTCAACAACCATATTACTCAAGTCGAAATATTCTTCTAATCGCAAATCTGAAGATGAATGAATCGGGGAAATTTCTTGAGCAAGATAATTTGAAGAATTGTCTTTATGCAAAACAAGAGATGATGAGGGATGGAAATGATACTCGATGATTTGATTATTTTCTATTTCATCATGGATATCCTCACCACCTTGTGCTAATTGAGAAGTTAACTCATCATATGAAGAACTTGAAGAGCATGTAGTGTCTCCATCACAAGTAGATGCATCGCAAATAGTAGGGCACAAGTGAGAGTGAGATGAGGATGTTTCGATACAAACATCTCCTTTGGTCGGATCAGATTCTAAATCTAAATATTCCAAATTAAAATATTCTTGAAAAACCAGAAGATTAGTTGGTGCACTTCGACATACATCATCATATATATCAACGAAGTCATCCTCATCAGAATGATTGTTTCCTAAGACTTGAGATTGATTATGCAAATTGATTGCATTTGATTGACTACCAAGATTACCATATTCAATATCATCCAAGAATGAGGAAACGCCATCTTCACATGAAATATTTTGAGAAAGATAAGGAATATTGAAAGCATCTTCACCTTCCTACTCCTTTACCTATGTAATGTGACTACGTTGAACCTGATCACAATTTGGACCAACAACATCAAAATTAATAGAGTGTGAAAAACTAGCTGGTGGGGAAGACTGATCAAGCGGATCATGATACAAAGAGTAATGGCACGTAGATGATAGAGAATAACCTAAATCAAAATTGGTTTCAAGACTAGAGTTGTGAGTGTTAATACCATCTTGAGGAATGGAAAAAATGGTTTTCACCATGGGATTCATGAGCCTTTCCTAGATTTCCTCTATTGAATTTGAATCATGAAAAGTGGAAGGAGGAGGAGAAGATGGATTAGGAATTTGATGTAAATATTTCCCAACTTTATTATCATTGCACAAAGGATTAGTAAATTCCTCCTATGAAATTAGAGGTGTCTCATGATTTACAAGAGTAGAAACATTAGGGGGTTCCAAGAGTAGAAACATTAGGGCGTTCAAGTTCATCGTGTAAAGAGATATGAACCAAATGATCAAACTTTTGTTTCAAAAAATCCCAATCAGTATCTTCTTTAGGAAATTCACAACAAAGGTGAAGGAATCAATCAGAGAAATCCTCAACTGATTCATTAGGATTCATTCTTAAGTGATTAATTATTTTAAAAACATCTTGGTAATCATAGCTATCAAAGGATTGATAAATATACTAGAGGAAATGATAAAAATAATGGATGGAATGTAGGTTTTAACCCCATACATAAATTACCTGCATACAAATTCTAAAAACAGAAAATAAACAATGGAGAGAGCATAAAACATAAACAAATATACACAAAGATTTTCCCATGGATCCCAAAGTCGAGACTACTAGATTGATTTTTCATTATATTTCTTTCAATATTACAATACATATATATACATGCTGAAGCATCCATAAATCCCAATCCATTAACCGTGGATTAGAACATAACCATAGTTCCCTTGACTGGATCTACAAAATACCATGGGTAGAAAACCCGCATTCCTAAAACCATGTGCAAAACCATAGGTATGTTTGCCTAGCTAATATAGGGTCCAAAAAAAAAAAATCCTCGGGGCACTACCTCAGACCTCATACACCCCCCTCAAATCCCCCTACAAGGTGGGGCTTCTGCGCCCCCCCCGGCCATGACCCCTCCACTACGTCCTGCACAGCATACCTCACTACTGGGGAAATTCATAGAAATAATATAACACACACCCAACATTCTCCCACTTGTTGTTTTATTTCCATAGGGGCCATAGGATATCTTAGTCATTGATTCCACCTTGCAATGCCCATTGTTTCTCTACATCAAGAGAACTTCTAAGTGCTCACATAATTTGTCAATGTATTTGCAATATTCTTCAAAGTGTTCACCTTTACCAACAATACCTTTTTGTCCTCAACCATATCCCTTACAAAGTGATACTGAACATCAATTTTCTTTGTCTTTGAATGATAAGCAGGGTTCTTTCCCCTGGAAAATGCACTTTGGATGTCACACTCTATCCTTATAGCTCATTGTACTACCCCATACTTGAACACAATCTCTGCAACCAAATTGCTTCCTTTCTTGCATGAGTGGATGCCATGTATTCTGCCTCTGTATTTGAAAGTGCCACTACAGACTGTCTCTTACCCATCCAATTGACTGCACCTCCAAATAGCTTAAACACATACCCACTTGTAGATCTTCTCTAATCCAGATCACTAGCCCAGTCTACATCAACAAAACCATGGATTTCCAAAACTCTGTCCAACCTTGGTCTTCTTGGGTAGCACAAACCATAATCACTAGTGCCACACAAATACCTAAAAACCTGCTTCACAGTTGTACAATGCTCCTTACCTGGTTTTGACATAAACCTACTCAATACTCCCACTGCATGTGCAATGTCGATCTAGTACAAACCAATGCATACGTCAGGCTACCAACACCATCGATTAACATAACCTTCAAGGGTGAGGAAGAAAGTCACACGTGCAAAATATTCATCATCAATTTCATAATATTCAAAAAATATAAGAAAATTAGAAATGTGCTCGGTTATGGATGTTCCATCCTCACCATCAAAATTTAATTGGGACAACTGATAAAGAGGCTAATCGGGAATTGAAAGTTTACTAGGGGATAGGTTATAAAATCACCCTGGGAGTATGATTTTAGGATGATCCCTTTAAGATAAGAAATTCAAAATAGACTCAACGGGCACAACTTGTCATTTGGCCCTCCTTCTAGTGTCATTTTTTTGATAATGCTGGAAATCCATCAACCAAGGGGGTCTCCTCGATGTGAAGTCCCAATTAGACGTCAAACTGTTTGGAATAGGAGCCCCATCCGGGGTATCGGTTCGACTATCATATATTCTTATATATTTTCCTTCTCTTTAACAGTCAGTAAGAGAGAGAAGCATGTATGTGCCTTTGCGAAAAGAAAGTGTGCCTAGTGAATGTTTGATTATAGGTGTATGAAGGTTTTTTAACTGTAGAAGGAGGAAAAGGCAAGCCTCTAAGAGAGAGGTAATAATACCACACTAGTATAGGTTCACACAACAGAAAGAGAAACGCCTAACATCAGGTGGAATAGTCCACATAGATGCGATGATTGTTACAACCATTACAACACATTTTCAATTATATAAGCACTAAAATAATCAAAATAGTTCAACTACTTTAGTACAGGTGAGAGGAAACATGAATCATAAGAATTCACATATTAGTATTACAAATATTAACAATTCATGCATGAAAATGTGTTGGCCATTAGACTTCAGGTATTAAGTAAAATTACCAAGATACATGACTACAACTAACATCACTAGCTCCAATAGTGGAGCATTGGAGCCACTACTTCCTCCCCAAAAGTATTGACTCTGTCTCTATGATGCCTCATGGGAGAAGCCAAGGTGAAAATGCCTTTTCTTGTACAATGAGGGTGTGTATATAACAAGTGGAGTGATCCTTCACCTCCCTTGTGACTCTTGGACTACACTCATGATTGTTTGACTTCTCTATGACCTTTTGACTCCCTACATGACTTTTCACATTACATGAATGACTCTTGGAATTACACTTTACATTATATTTCTCCATTATAGAATTTACATAATCCACCAAAATATGTGGTACATGATCACTCATTACACAACATGACATGACACTGATGACAGGATTACATGATGATGTGGTTGTGTCAAGTCACTCTTTGCTTCTAGTTTCTTTGTGTCTTCTCGCCAGATAGAACATGGTATTTTCTTTCCCATCCTCATGAATTGAAGATAAGGAGTCTTCAATGTGGTCTTGATCTTCTATCTTATGTTGTAATATTGGGTTCCTTCATCTTCTTGCCTAATAATCATCTGATTTCTTTAGCTCCATAGGTGTCTCTTAGCATGGTCTCCTTCTCCATATCCTTCACTATCATCCTATCAAAGCATGAAATAATACCTGTGACTACATTCCACTCATGAAAATATGAAATCAGTCTGATAAACCCATAATCTAACATGATTCATGAAATCACTTGTTGGAGTTTGAATTGGTGGCTGGTTGAGTAACTAACTCAGGGATTATGCAATTCTAGAGGTCAAGGTCTAGGATTGAAGCTTGAGACTGTGCAATGCGCATTTCTGGAGGCTTGGATAGAGAGATTGCTCAGTTGAGGGACTCAAGAGCTCAAGCTAGAGGCATAAGGCTTAAGACTACGTAGTGCGGAGTTCTGAAGGCATAGGCTAAGTGACTGTGTAGTTGAGGGACTTAGGAGCTCAAGCCTAAGGCTTGAAGTTTCCCAATGCACAATTCAAAAAGGAGAATAGGCTGGGAGGTTGTGAAGTTGAGGGGTTCAATGGATCAAGCTTGAGTTTTGAGGCTTAAACTTTCCCAATGCATAATTCAAGAGGGATATAGGCCAAGTGATTGCGTAGTTGCACAGTTCAATAGCTCAAGGTCAAAGCTTGATGATTGTGACTAAGCAGTGCACAGAGAAGGTTTGATGGAGGCAAGGATTTCCCAATTCTGGAGCTCAAGGGTTAGGGTTGAGCATTGATATTATGCAGTCAAAGGAAGAAATTATGCATTGTGCAGTGCTTAGAGACAAGGCTGCTGCTTGAGGGTTGAGATTGCACAATGTGCAGTTCAAGCTGGCTAAATGAGGTTGGGTGGCCCAGTCGGAGAATTTTCGTAATTTGAATAAGTTTCAGATCAATAAGAGGAAGATAATAAAAATTATGACTCTGAACATGACCAAACACTTATATCACTTGACGACACAACATGGAATACTCATAACACATGAACAACATCCTTTCCTTAATGCAACAACTTTGGAATGACCTACAATAAGTGTGAAATGAAAGATACACTTTGCGACAACCGTGACGACACTTGTGAAATAGTGATTGAAAATTTGAAAATGAGTGTGATACATGTTTACATGATAATACCAGATATTTACACAAAGGTTACCCCTTGAAACCACCAAAACTAGCTTTTGTGCATTGTGCGACACTCCACATGCTAAAAGAGTACATTTACTATATGAAGATAAAAGTGCGAACGATACTTGAAATACATGAACAATAGTGAAAGTGACACATGCAAGAGTGAATATAACATAAAAAAGAAACTAATTGAAGTTAAATTAATTTAAAGTGATATTCGAAAGCATGAAAACAAAATTCATGAAAGCGAAGGTGCACAAAAGCGATAGTTTGAAAAACTCACCAAGATAGAAGTACAAATGCAACCAAAAGTGGAATACTATCAATGAAAGCATGCACTAACTATCAACATAGGTTGATTATTGCATATGAACTGTCTTGAGGGACTGTGCTATGCTTTTTCGAGCTTACATAAAAGAATGCACTCATGAACTTGTTGCAAACTAAGCATGTGTGACCAGGTGAATTTGACACTTACAATTCAAAAGGGAGTGCAAAAACTTAACAAAGCATCAATTGAACAAGAAGTGACTATGAAACGAATGATCGTAAGATCCATGGTAGGCTCCAAAATTCAAGTGTAAGAAAAATTTTACAGGGTGTTTGTCACAGTGACATCAATAATGTAGTCAACGTTCCCTACTTCATGCGCATGAAAGTAACATTTTCTCTTTTCAATCTGCTTCCAACAAGAAACCCCTTCCTTCTTAGTCATGTTGTAGCCTTTCTGATATATTAAGGATGAAAACTAGATCATGGGATGATGGAAATTGAGGCTTATTTATTGATTCCAACAAGTCTCCATTCACTTGTTGTAAGAATACATTCTCTTTAGTGCCAATGCAATATTATTGGATTTGAATGGGTCCCTTCATTGTAGGTCCTTTGTAGCCTACTTCCACCACTAAGTGTAACCTTCTACAATTGTCTTGTGAAATACCTCTATTTGTGTTTTGTAGTGATAAATAGCTTGTTGTCTATTATGGGCCATGAACTATGCATGTCGCCAAGAGTTCACCCAATTGTAATGTGTGATGAGTATTTAGTTAGGCCTATAATATCCTCCCTTGATCCATGGATTGTAGCTATATTTGTTTTTTTCCACTTTGTGAGTGATTATTTAGATAGCATGGTTTTCCAAGTAAGACATAAAGACTCCTAGTTGGACATCTCCCAAAAAGTGGTTTGGATTCCAAATTGGATTATGATGCAACAAAATGCTATGCTGGTACAATTCACATGGAAATTTCTTCTCTTTATTTTTTCTACATAATAAGCCTATAAGAAGGTGCATGGAGAAATAATCTCATGTTGTTTATAGGTCATTATGGCCTTCCTTTGAAACACAAGATATTTTTACTACAATAACATGTTGTAGATAGGAGAAGGTGTCCTGCACCTGAGTGTAGACTTCACCAACAACCCAAGCTAAGTATTTTCAGTCTCTAGTTTTTCCACTTGTCTTTTGAGCTTGAAGGTTTTATCTACTTCTTCTTTCATCTCCTTCCTCTAGTGATCTATTTAGCTCTATGGGGCTCTAAGTGTTCTACCCACTTCTCCCTGAGGCATTTGACAACTTGATGATGATATTTGATATGAAATAACCCTTGTCCATAAGTTGTCATTATCTCCTTACATCTATCTTCCTTGTGTTTTTCACCCACACTTCTGGAAGGTCTATTTGAACAACCTTACATTATTGGGCTATTTCTAAGTGGATACTTATGGAAATTCAAGTTTATCATCTTGTATATGGAGAACCTCCTCTTGGGTACATATTTCCTCTCTAAGTGTCTCATTCCTAATTATTACCTTTACCCTAAGAATAGGATCTTCTTCTTTCCTTGTGTCAAGGAGTTCCACTGCTTAAGCAAGGCAATTTAGTCCTTCAGAGGATTGAGTTACCACAAGTGTTTTCTACTAAAATTTCTCCTAACAATAAATGAATGGAGAGGAGTGAAGGAAAGCATAACTACATGTTTCTTCTTATTTTATTCCTTTTATACTTTCATCAGGATTTGAGAAACAACACTAGTCTAGGAACTCCCAATTTCTTCTTGTTTTTCTACTCCCACACTTGGTGTTGCAACCCTTCCTATTCTTATTACTTTAGAGGTTCAATAGAATATTCCTGCAAATTTTACCTTGTTGGTTCTTGTATTACAAAAGGGTTTTTATTCCCTCCTCCCTCCATCCCTGTTGGTTCTTTTTGTTCACCAGAGTCCTTTCCTTCTCTCAATTTCCTTTGCATATTCTTGTGTTTCAACAGGGGTTACGTCTTCCTCAATTTGTGCTACAAAATGCGCTTCTTATTAATTTTATGCTACAAGAGGTTCCTCTTCTTCCTCTTCCACCCTTGTTGGTTCTTGTGTTGTAGCAAGGGTTACTCCTTCTTCTAAATATTAATATGTTGCAACAACTAGGGTCAATTCATCCTTCTTTTTGTACCTTGTTCTCTTCTTTTTGGGAATGATTATAAATGCATATATCTTGGTCATTTTCCTTAGTCTCATTGTTAGAGGTCAGTTCTAGTGATTTGAAAATAGTTTTCATGGCTTCCCCTAGCTTCTTTTTCATGTGGCTATGTATTGAAAACTTCATTTTCTATAGGACCTTCAACAGTTGAGATAACTTCCTCCTTAGTTGTTGTAGTAGTTGTAGCTTATGGTGGAGTTGCATAAGTTGCTAATTACATTGGCGGTGTAATTAACACTTCAATTTGAGGCCTCGGTGCTCTCACAACATCATTCTAGACATGACCTTCTCTATGGAGTGCATTCTTCACCAACAATTTGGTACTACAGTGGTGTGAAATGGCATCCTTAGGCCAACTAGATTTTTAAACACTATGGCCATTTGTTGTTGTGTCTTCTATAGGAAAATAGTCATGTTGATCAATCTTTAGTGCCTTAGGTGGTCCAACAACCTCAAGTGGTGCTAATAGATGAGCTTGAGGCATCCATCACATCTGAAGTTACTTTTTACAATGGGCCACATCTGCCTAGGTTGACAACATAGATTCCTATCAATTCCACTTCCTTTACTCACCAAACCTTCTCCTGGCTCAAGAAATCAATCCATCAACTCCAAATTTGATTTTTTCCTGAAATACCACTACTCCTCATTTTGTGGCAGCCCAAATTCTATAGTTATGGTGTCTTCATCTAGCTAGACCATTGTTCCCCCCACCACACACCTATCATTCTAGAAATTGAGTGAAAATTCAAGCACATTGGCATCATCATACCCTTGTAATTGCTTGACATATATAATCCATCCTATAGTCTAAAATCTTTCCCAAATATCGTCATAATCTTGTAACAAGAGGGTCTCTATGGGCTCTCTATGATGAAAAGAACCTCCCATCCTTCCTTCTCAAGGTTTAGAGTATAATTTATGTAATTTGATGAAATAAGGTTAGGCACTTACCTGTGCGGACGTGGACGTGGTTTTTTTAGGTTTCGGGACGAGGAATGCTGGATCTGCTTGTTGCTGCTTCGTGCATGGGTGCTAGAGCTCATTTTCCATTGGCTGCTACTGGTTCCAAGACCTTGAGACCCAACTTTCTGGTGGTGAATGCTGCATGCACTGGCTTCGTGAGCTGCTGGTGTCTCCATGGTATATGCTTCAGCCACATCATCTGCTACAGGATTCCTGTAGGACATCCTGTAGCCATTTCTCCTCTTGGGGTGCATGATGAAATAAACGAAGTCGCGTTCGCAAATGAAGGGTCCAGAGGTCACCTTGACAGGTAAAGTGTGCGAGCCTCTGCATGCTTTATTTTCCACTTGAAAAAACAAATTTTTATCTGAGAAAACAGGGTTCTGGTATGACTGTGCAGGTATATTCGACCAGATGGTGGCAATGGTGGTGAAAGGAGATGAAACAAGTGGAGGATGGAAGAAAAGAGTGGTTGCATGCCTCCTCAACAGAATTCAAGCTTCAAATCCTTCCCCATAATCGATTCTAGCCCGCCCAAAGGCTCTACAGGATGTTTCCTGTAGAAATACAGAACTTCCTGTAGAAAGTCCTGTAGCTTCCTGTAGAAGGTTGAACCATGACCAAATTGTGTCCGAACCTTGGAAAAAATGAGTGTTCACGGAGGGAGTGTATGTGAGGTTGCCTGGTAGCTTGGTTGGGACCCTTGTCCTTGTGTTGAAAGGACTCCCTTTTGCATTGTGTTCCTGTAACCTGCAACAATTTCCAGAGATTAAACTTGTTTTTTTCTCTGTTTCTTCCTTCTTTTTTCTTTTTTCTTTTCTTTCTTTTTGTTTTATTTCTCCTTTTTTTTTTTTTTTTTTTTTTTAAAGAGACAGCAGGGGTGCCTCAATGAGGTTTTCACCCCTACTATCTGCCTTGGGTGCCTCAAAGAGGTTTTCGCCCAAGGATCTTTTTATTCCAATTATTTATTTTCAGAGAGATAGCAGGGGTGCCTCAATGAGGTTTTCACCCCTACCATCTTCCTTGGGCGCCTCTGTGGCCAAAACAGAGGCAGAACCCTTCTCTATGACCAACACTGATTTTTCCACAGTTTCGATGAACTCTTGCCTCGAAAGAGGTTTCCTGTAGATCTTTAGTCGATGCCCATTGACGAGCATGGGAATGGCTTCTTCATCAATGGTCCAGATAAGGACGGAACCATTGTCATTACACTTCTCCACTGCATATGGTCCTAGCCATCTTGTCCTCAGCTTCCCTTTGAAATCCTTATGTCTGGAATCATACAGCAGCACCCAATCTCCCAGCTGGAATTGTTTGTCATTAAGGTGTCGGTCATGCCATATATTCCTCTGAAGTTGAACCAATTCTGAGTGGAGGAGGGCCTGAATTCGGTGTTCATCTAACCCATTCAGCTACAATAACATTTCTTGTTGAGCATGGCTGAGATCTAGGTCCAGCTGAGCTGCCATCCTCAATGTGTTGTACTCGAATTCGATTGACAGCAAATCTCTCTTCCCATAGACCAGCTCATAAGGTGCGAAACTGGTTGTGGTCTTCCAAGTGGTGTTGTAGGCCCAAGTGGCCTCAACCAGGCGATCTGCCCAATCCTTTCTGCTGCTGCTCACCACCTTAGTCAAAATCCCTTCTAATGCTCTATTGGTGACTTCCACCTTCCCATTTGCTTGAGGATGATATGGGGTGGAAGTCCTATGCTTGATCTTGTGATGAGCGAGCAAGTCTTCAATCAAGTTGGAGGTGAACTGGCTTCCTTGATCGGTGACTAAGTCTCTTGGGTAGACAAATTTGTAGAAGATGTTTTCTCTTAAAAACTCAGCCACCTTTTCTTCTGTCGCTGCTTTGATTGCCTTGGTTTCTGCCCACTTTGTCAGATAGTCTGTGCACACAATGATGTAAGACCTTTGCCTTGAAGGAGGGTTGATAGGACCCACAAAATCCATACCCCACTTCTCAAATGGCTCAAGAGTCACTTGAGGTTGGAGAGGAATTTCGTCCCTTGGAGTTGGTTTCCCCATCCTCTGGCATTGGTCACATTGGCTGATATATCGTCTGACATCCTGATGAAGAGTGGGCCAATAGTAGCCTGCCTGTAGAATTTTGAAGGCAGTTCTCTTGGCTGCAAAATGTCCTCACACAGGGCCCATCGTGACAGGTTAGGAGGATGTCAAAGACTTCCTCCTCCCTCACACAACGCCTTAAGATCTGATCAGGGACAAGTTTGAATAGGTTGCCCCTGATCCAAATGAATGAGGCACTCTTCCTCACGATTCTGCTCTTCTCCTTTGAGGATAGATGCGGAGGGAACTATGCTGAGACCAGGTAGTTTTCTATATCAGCAAACCATGGAAAGAGTACTGAGATAGCAAACAGATGTTCATCTGGCATCTGGTCATCCACTGTTCCTTCTTCACCTGCAGGCAAATCCAATCTAGACAAGAAGTCAACAACAATGTTTTCTTTACCTGGTTTGTCAATGATAGTCAAATCAAACTGCTGCAACAAAAGTAACCATCTAATAATACGAGCATTCACATCAGGCTTATTCATTAAATATCTAATTGCAGCATGGTCAGTATGTACGAATGTTTGATAGCCAGTGATGTAGTGTCGGAACTTGTTCAGGGAATGGACCACGGCCAGGAATTCTTTCTCAGTTATAGTATAATTCATTTATGCCTTGGATAAGTTTTTGCTGACAAAGTATATGGCATATGGAAGTTTTTCTTCAACTTGTCCTAAGGCTGCCCCTATGGCTTTGTTCGAGGCATCGGTGTGGATGTGGAAAGGTAGGGCCCAGTTTGGGCCTCTCAAAATTGGAGCAGAGACCAACTTATCCTTCAACTCATTCAAAGCCCTCTGACAGTCGTCAGTCCATTTAAACTCAACATCTTTTACTAAGAGGCCAAACAATGGCGAGGCTAGCTTGTTGAAGTCTTTAATGAATCTTCTATAATATCCTGCTAAGCCTAGGAAACTCCGAACATCTCTTACCTTCTGAGGAGTTGGAACCTTTTTGATGATAGCAATTTTATTAGGATCCACCTGTAATCCTTGGCGAGAAATGGTATGATCTAACACGGCCCCTTCAGTCATAAGGAATTCACATTTTTCAAGACTGAGGGACAGGTTCATCTCAATGCACTTGCTTAAAACTTTTCCCAGGTTGGGCAAGGCTTCTTGGAAGCTAGACCCGTAAGGGGTAAAGTCATCCATATAGATTTCCATTGAATCATGAACCATCTCTGCAAAGATGCTCAGTACAGCTCTGGAAAGTGGTAGGGGCATTGAATAGCCCAAAGGGAAGGACTCGGTAGGTAAAGGTACCCCATGGACAAGTGAAGGTGGTCTTATCTTGGTCCTCTGGGCTAATTTGGATCTAATTATACCCGTTGAACCCATCTACGAAAGAGAAAAACTTCTTTCCTGCCAGTCCATCCAACACTTGATCTATGAAAGGCAAAGGGAAGTGGTCTTTCTTGGTGGCTTAATTCAGTTCTCTGTAGTCCACACAAATTCTCCATTTCCCATTTTTCTTGGGTACCAACACCAGAGGGGAAACCCATTCGCTATCTGAGATGGGGTAGATGAATCCTGCATCCAACAATTTTTGCACTTCTTCTTTAACAATGTCCTTAAGGGCTGGATTCATTCTCCTCTGAGGCTGCATGACTAGTTTACAATCCTCCTTAATGTAGATATGATGGGTACAGACTGAAGGATGGATTCCTTTCATTTCCTTGTAGTTCCAGGCAAAAGCCTCCAAATGGCGAGTCAAGAGGCTACATAGCTCCTTTTCCTGAGAGGGAGAGAGAGGAGCTGATATTTAAAGTTCTTTCAGGAACAAACTCCACATTCTTAACTCTGGGAGTGGGCGGATCAGTCACACATAGGTCCACTAAAGCACTGGCTGGGGTATCTTCCACCAACTCTTCCAAGGATAGTGCACTGGGGGGAGGATTTTGGATTAAATTCTCAATCAAATCATCCTCGGTTTGAGGACCTCCCCTGGTGGCCTCTACTGTGCATAATGGTGCAAAGTAGACCTCATCCTCTTCTCCTTCTTCCAACCAGAGGGGTAATTCATGTTCTAGCAAAGGTTGGGCAGGAGGGTATAGGACCAGTTGTTTGGACATAGGCCCATTTTTGATAGTCATGCTTCCTGCTCGACAGCTGATGTAAGCATCCACAGTAGCCAGCCAAGGCCTTCCCAAAATGAGGGGATATCCAGTGAATTTTTCCTTTGGCTGAAGGACTAAAAAGTCCATAGGGTACTCCTAGGAGTCAACAGAGACCAAGACATCTTCCACAATCCCTTCAGGAGTCACGGTGGAGCAGTCTGCCAATTGCAGCACTGTCGAGGTCTTCCTTAAGGAACTCTGAAGGTTGAGCTTAAGCATGGTGTCCCTGGTCATCACATTAATGGTGGCCCCTAGATCAATCAAGGTGTGGAGTATGATGGTGCCATTGATGTGGACATCAACTACAGGACTCCCAGGGTCCAAATACTTTGGACAGATTACTTGCCCCAACATAAGATCAGACAATTGTTCTATGACATTGATAGTTGAGGCATCTCTCTTTCACTTGCCTGGGTGCCTGAAAAACTTCTTCTTAATCAATTTGTTGTATATCGGTACATCTTTTATGGCCTGGAGAAGCAGTATTTTCACACACAACTGCTTGAGTTCTCCCAAAAGCTCAGTCTCTTCTAGGTTGGGTTGTGTGGTTACTATGAGTCGCTCAGGAAAGGGTGGAATGTTTTGGGGTTCACTTTCCTGTTTCTCTTCCTCCTCCTCTAGGGGAGGAGGTTGGCACTCTAGAAGGACCTTCCCAGATCACAGGTTGATCTCCTGGATCTCCACAGCATAGGTAGGGCATGTTGTCTCCCCAGTAGATACCTGCTGGGGTTGTCTGTTGTTGGGGTTTGAGTTCGGTTGAGCAGGCATCTGGGGTTGTCTTAGAGGAACAGGAGGTAATGGTTGTGGTTGAGCCGGTGGTGGAGGCAAAATGGCAAGAGGAGTGTTGTACTGAGGCCTCCACCCCGGTTGAGGTGCATTCCACTAAGGTTGTGGCTGGGCATGAGGGTGAAACAAATGAGAAGGAGGTTGAGTATGGTATGGAGATGGATAAGACCACGGAGGAGGTGCGGACCAGAAAGGATGAGCAGGGGGGGCCCAAGAAGGTATATGAGCGGAATGGTTTAGGTTATAATAAGCTTGGGATGTCCCTTGCATCCCCTGCTGGTAAGGTCTGGGTCCATGTGGCCTCTTTTGGTTGAGGAAGTAGAGGGGCTCAGTTGCCGCCTCAGTCCCTAGGTACATGGCTTTAAATCCAGGCAAGGTAGGGCATTGGTTGGTGGGGTGGTCTTCCTCACAAATGAAACATACCTCTACTGAGTGCAATGGGCGTTCATTCATAGGATGCTTCCTCGTGCATTTAGGACAAAAAATGGCCGAAGCCCTCTCAGCTTCCTCTTTCTTTTGCTGATATTCGGAAAGTATCAAGTTGCATGGCAATAGTCTGTCTCATCTCACTCTTGAGGTCTTCCATCTGGTTAGCAAACTCATGCTTGGAGAAAGAGGTACTAGCTGAGAGATGATTCCCCCTACCTCTTTTCCGGGCCGCCCTAGAATGGTTTCTAAACACAGTCTTTATGTCCTCATAAGGTAGTTGGTAGATGTCTCCTCCAGCCAACATGTTAAGGGTGTCCAGAAGGTCTTCGGGGACTCCTCAGAGCAGAACCAGCTTCAGAGATTTTGGGTCAAGTGTGCACCTGGCCCATTTATAACTGAGTTGGAACCTCTCCTCATAGTCTTCCAAAGATTCATCGTCGCCCATGGTCATCCGAAATATTTCTCCCTTAGTTTCCTTGGACCTACAATAGTCTTTGTACTTGGCGTTGAAAACTTGCTGCATCTGAGCCCAAGTGGTGATACTGTTTCCAGGTAACCCCATGAACCAGCGTAATGCTGCGTCCTTGAGGGTAGAGGGAAAGAGTTTCAACTTTTTCTCGTCCTCAGCATAGTCATAAGTTCAACAAAGGACAACAAACTCAAACAGGAAGGTATCAGGGTCTTCAGTAGTCAATCCATGGAAGTGAGGTAAAGCGGAGGGACTTATGTTTTTCATTTTTATGTCTCCATTGGTCTCTCGGATGGGAAAGGCACCTTCTATTCTCTCATCTTCTCTTCTACCGTTTCGGTTGTTAGCCATGGCTTCAGATGGAGTGTTCTCTAGCTCTTCTTCTGTTATAGGATCTTCGTATATCTCAGGAGATTCACCTATAGGTTCTTCTGGCTCACTATCACCAGAGAAGAGAGAAGGTTGACTCAATGATGTGGTGGGGGTGTTGAGTAAGAATTTGTCGGTTTTATCTCTGTTCCTACGAGGCATGAAATGGAAAAACTTTTGATTGCTTTTGTTTTTTTTCTTCTGGTACCTGCAAAACTAAAATAGATTGAACTGCAACTAACTATCTTGCTGAAATGAAAATGCGGAATTGAAATGCCAAGCTATGCTTGCAGAATTGAAATTGCGGAATTGAAATGCTAAGCTACGGTTGCAGAAATTAAATTGTGGAATTGAATGCTAAGCTACGCTTGCAGAATTGAAATTTTGGAATTGAAATGCTAATCTATGAAAGCATGAAATGTCTACTCTACTTTTGCGAAAATGAAATTGCAGATTGGAAATGAAATAAACTACTTAGCAGAAGGTTGTAGGAAAAAATAGAAGAAAAGCAACAATCACCAATACTTTGACGCTTCCCCGGCAACGACGCTGTATGCATAAGTACTAGCTCTTGTCGCAGCTGTCACTTGGTTAGCTGGCACAAGTCCGCTAGGAGCTTAAGCCAACTTCTATGAGCTCTTAGAAGAATATTTTTAATTGATAATGAAAGCTAACTCGAAGAAAGCTAATCTATTTGCGAAAAGAGATTGAAAAGTTGAAGGAAAGCGCAAACCCTAGCAAACCCTAATTCTACCCACTAGTCCTACTGATGCAAAGATGAGAATGAAAACTACTGAAAGAGATGCCATTACTTCTATGAAGGTAAAATACATGTGTCTAGACTACCTCTTTCCTAATAAAACATCTTTTTTGTATTTTTGATTAAGTTGTCAGTTTCATCATGCATATGCTTTCACTGTTCTTTACTCTGCAGGGGTGGATCAAGGAGGAGAAATGCTTGGAAAAGGTTGGGAAGGTTCAGAGAGGGTCTAAGGAGTCCCTAACACCCTTCTAGAGAGTTTCACAAAGTTTGGCTATCAAGAAACCTCATTTGTGAGCTTCTAC
The DNA here is from genome assembly GCA_000404065.3 of Pinus taeda. Classification (NCBI taxonomy): domain Eukaryota; kingdom Viridiplantae; phylum Streptophyta; class Pinopsida; order Pinales; family Pinaceae; genus Pinus; species Pinus taeda. Next base: position 610,906 of record APFE031472427.1, read on the forward strand.
AGGAAGTCTGCAGGGGTTCTGCAGGATGTTCAGAAATTTCTACAGGATGTTTAAAAATTGTATTTTAGAGGATGGGTGAGTGAGGGAAGATGCATGAATGGATAGGGAGGTAGGATAGGGACCTGGAGTGACCCAGGGACTGTTGGATGGAGAGGTAAGAAGGTGTATAAGGCTGACTTAGCTCAAATAAGGTTGAACCAATGATTGCACAAAAAGGTAGGGTTACGTGGGAAAAATGACAAATGTGAGACGAGGAACCTAGCTAGGAGATGGAAAAGATGGCTCTGATTAAGTTTAGATGGATGAAAGAGTGGTAGGGATGCCCTGCACGGTGTACATTCAACTGGATCCACAAAGTCTTGCAAATACTCAAAGTTCTAGCTAATCTAATCTAACTGACAATAAAATAAATGAACAACAGCTTTATTTGAAAGAGAACCATGTATATCAACTATGCAATGAAACATTTCAGATATCTAAATGCATAACCAACTTCTGCAAATGGAAACAGTACACTAAGGATTGTATGGTAAAGCAAACTAGTGTTTTTGTTGGGACAGCACGGTTACTTCAATTCCAGCCCCTGATCCAATGAGGATGGGCTGAAACCGAAAGTGTTGTTGACCCTTTTCTTGGAGCGTTTTTCTATTATTATCCTACCAATCTATTTTAAACATCTGAAGCAATTCTATTCATAAACAGTGACCTATTTAATCAACACAACTAAATCTGCCTAACAGAAATACGTTTCAAATGCATAAAAGGAAAACAACGATGCATAAAGGAAAGGTAACAATACAAAAAGGAAGCCCTAGGCTCTCAGGTTGGGCCCAACCCTAAGAGCTATGGCTCCTATATAAAACTCGGAGTTGATATAAAATCGGACTGCTTCTCATTATCAAAAAATAGTCATAAGTCAAGAGTTATGCCAAAATGGCTACAAGAGAACAAGCTAAAGCTAACAGCATTGTAGTGCAAAATATGCAATGGTTTCAAAAGTCCCTTACGAAGGCTGAGGCCTTAACAATTATACACCATGAGGGCCCTAGCTGGCCTCCTAAATCTATGGGACTTGGCTGTCCAAACTGTGAGTAGACAGTCCCTTCCAAAATCTGTTTGGCTGCCTTCTAGATCCGGTTTTGGTGGCCTTTGGAGCTCGAAGTTGGGGATGAAGATCCCGAGGAAGGGCTATTTAATGTCATAGACAACCCCCCTATGAATCCTCACCTCAAGCTTGGCTGTCTTCTAGCCCATGATTGCTCGGTTTTTCTCCAACATGTGTCAAAAAACCTAAAATAAGCACGTGTTAGCCACCTAGGAAGAGTGACTACCCTTATTCGTGCAAATGACATAAACATACTGAAAAATAACGCATAAGCTATGAAAAATGAAGGATTGAACAAGGATAATTAGGCCAAATGAGCCCAATATGTTACCCAATTTGGGGCTCATCAGGCAGGCGACCCGATATCCCTGTTCCTATTTATCCTTGTAGCAGATGGACTAGGAAGACTGATAAAAGCTAAAGTTAATAGCAAACAACTGAAGGGTTTAAGACTTTGAGGAAATGACCTACCTCTAACCCACCAACAATTTGTTGATGGCGTTATGCTATATGGACAGGAAACATTCAAAGAAGCAAAAAAAATAATGGGAATTCTCACAGATATCACAGGGGCCTTTGGGACAGAGATAAACAAAGAGAAATCAGGAATTTATTTCTTCAATACCCAAGCTTTCTCTCAGGCCTTCCTGGAAAGAAGCATGGGATTTAGAGTTGGTAATTTCCCTATTAAGTACTTGGGCATCCTATTAAATGACAAGCAAAACAAAGTAGCCAATTGGAGTACCCTAATGGGAAAGATTCAACGAAGAATGCAAACTAGACATTCGGGGCATTGAATACACCGAGCCACATCATTCTGCTTAAATCGATGCTCCAATCCATCTTGATCTATCAACTTATCAGCCAAGCCACACCTAAAACAATATGCCAGAAAATGGTAGATATGTTTAAAAAATTCCTATGGCAAGGGTCTAGTAAGACAAAAAAATGGGCACTTCTATGCTGGAGTTGGCTAAGTAAATCCCTAAAAGAAGGAGGATTAGGTCTGAGAGACCCATACATCCAGAACCACGTAATGGGGGAAAATTTGTGGTGGCAATGGACACAGGGAGGGGAAGACCTGTGGAAAAAACTATGGGAGAGAAAATATGAGATGCCCAGGACTCTAGAAGGAAAGCTGAGAAGTCAAACTGAGAAGAAAGGCTCTACAATATGGAATTTGGCAAGTGCCAATAGGGATCTGATTAGGGAGAACAACTTCTGGGAAGTCAGAGGAGAGGATAAAGCCAACTTTTGGGAAGAAGCATGGCAACAAAGAGAAAAACTCAACAATCAGTGGCCACTCCAAGAGATCCACCAATTCACCAGCCTAAATGAGGGCAACACAATAAGAAACTACTAGAGCCTAGAATCTGATGGATATTGGATAATGATCTGAAAATGAGATCTTAAATCGATATTGAGGTATTATAGACTCATGTGCAGGAACGCCTTTATTACTTAGTGTAATGGAATGAAAATATTGCGAATAGTATAGACAATGAGCAGTTAGAAAACATAACAGAAACACACATCAACACAACAAATAATCAAGGAGTTCACCAAACTTCCTGGCTATGTCTGCTGGTCCAGCTTTCAGTGTTGACCTCTATATTAAGTCTTTAAGAACATAGTATTACAAGGGTGAGCTCAAAACAGAGTCTCAACCAACAGTGATATCAAAGAGGGATCTGCTCAAAAACCTCGAGTCTAAAAGAGTGCACAGACTCTCCCTTTGTCTTGTTCCTCTATTCAATCTGCCTCAATCTGAATGACTGACTGTCTTTCTGTGATTGTCTTCAACTGACCTCCCTTTTGTTGCTACCATTGGATGGCTTTTAAGCCTATCGACACTGTCAGTTTGCATTCCTTTTCAGGCTCTCTGGCTCCCAGCCACTATCTATTCAAATCTTTGTTAAGCATTTAACAATCATTGCAAAACGCTCTAAGGTATGGTGGCCACCTGTTTTCAAACGAAAAGAACCACTGGCGTGGGTGAAATCCTCGAGAATACATTTTTTGTTCGTACACAACAATACACGGAAATACATTGAAAATCAATGAAAAACCCGACCACAACATTAGAGCCGGACTTCAAATAATATAAAGACCGCCCTATAATCTTCTCGGGTACACCTTTTATTACTGTCGCAAGCCCACCGTTGATCAATGATCTTCCAATCTAATGACTAAGAGCCATTTCGGGTGACCTATGTGCACAGATATTACCTGCCTGAAAAAATGGTTTTCTCTCTCCTATGATGTGTTACATGTCGGTCAATGTATGGGATCGGGCGAAGCCTGTCCAATACCACTTACCGCCTGAAATCCGCCCGAAATACCATTTACCTCGGAACTTAAATAACATAAGACCGTGTTTATAAATCTTTCAAGTTTGCCATTCTATTGCAATATCACAATATCACATTGTATGTGGCCAAATATCAATACACGGGGAAATACAAAGAAATCCGCAAAAATCGAACTTCAAATATATTTAAATCGCATCCATAATCCCTACCAGGTCCAGCCTTTATCGCATGTTGCTCGCGGTCCTCTTGGAATCACCCCTTTTTTATATTGCAATGCGATAAGTCGCAATCACATATCATTTGTGTCTCTGGCCTGCAGGTTAAGTCCTCCCCTTTATAATCTGTGATGCGATAATGCAATCTCCATCGTTGATCTACGCGCTCGATCAATGGTCCGCGTTAAGTCATTGGATCACAATCGCAATTCCCACAAGGCTGCCTCCGATACACTCCGCTGGCCTACTCCGATGTGATATCCTAATTTAATCTGGGTCATTGATCTGTCTGATCCGACAGCCCTTGTGCAACGTTACTTCAACCTTCGCTTAGCTCTGTTTTCTGCCTTTCTTCTTGGTTTTTCTTCTACATTAGTGTTTTCCGATAATATGTATATGAAGAATTAGAGGTTTCAAGATCCATTTTGGATCAGAGAAAGTGGAAATAAAAGGAAAACTGGCCAGAAGCGCCTGCAACAGCCCAATGGCAAATCTATGAAAAGGAAATGGCAACAAGGAAGGTAGTGATCAAAGAAGGGATGGACACTCTGAGATGAGGACATAGAATCAAAGGTATGTTCACAATAGAAAAATGATACCATCTAAAGGCAAGATACAATAGACATCCAGAAACAAAAAAATGGGAAAGCATATGGAAAACAAAAACATGGCCGAAGGTAGCATTATTTACTTGGATCCGGAGCCATGGGAGAGCGCTAACATGGGACCAACTGAGGAAAAAAGGAATGCAAGGCCCATTGAGAATGCCCTCTGTAGAGAACAGGAAGAGACCATGGCGCATTTAACCAATGCCTGCAAAGTTAGCGTAAACATGTGGAAACAACATCAGAAACTTTTTGAAATCAGTGACAAAGATATAAACAACATGAAAACAATGATAGAGCACTGGAGGAAAAAACCTTACCAGAATACGATCCTGAACAGGGCATGGAGACTCTCGATAGGATTTGTTCTATGGAATACCTGGAAAGAGCAGAACCGCCTGATTTTCAAGGAGGATGGTAGAGCAAATAAAAAGATATGGAACCAAATCATACAGAATATTAGAGAGACTATTCTTAAAGAGAGGTGGTACAAGGAGGATTAGAAAACTGACCCAACAAAAACAAGAATAATGATACACTTGAAACTAAAGGCGAGTATGACGCACAAGATAGTAAGGATACACCAAAATAACAAGGTGGAGGAGGTCAACCACTACAGAAATCCTCAATAGAGGTTTATTAAGTTAAATTTCAATGGGGCAACGAAAGGAAACCCAGGCAAGGCAGGGACTGGCGGAGTATTCAGAGATGACAAGAGAAGAACTCTCAGAATCTATGCGACGGACTGCAGTAGCGCTACAAACAATGAAGTAGAGTTCCATGCACTGAAAAAAGGGTTGGAAATTTCCATAAGGGAGGAATAAAAAAATCTACAGGTTGAAGGAGAGTCGAAAATGGTAGTTGATATAGTCAAACAGCTACAACAGGGAACCCAAGCAGAGAAAATCATTCGTAGTTGGAGAACCACCTAGCTGGTGCAGGAGATAAGAAAACTCATAAGACAGGTAGCCCACATCCTTTCCACCCATGTGATAAGGAAAGGTAATGAACCAATAGACAACCTGGCAAACTAGGGGTGCAGGCATGGTGGAAGAACTCTGGATGCAAGTGAGGTAGAGCTAGTCTAGATGGAGGAGATGGAAAACTTAGTGCAGCTCCTTGCACAAGACAAAGGAGGAGAGAGGAACCCCAGGTCAGGGAACATCATAGGAAATCTAGAGAGACCAGGGAGACGCGGCTAGAAAGGGGGAGGAAAAGGATAGGTGGGGGAAAGGACAGATGGAGAGAATGACGTGAGTAGACAGGTAATCTGGTAGGTGACAGAGCAAGGTAGAGAAGGTACAACTCCCGAGAGTACGAGGGCAATGACGGAAGAGAATGACAGAGAGGAGGGTAGGGTAGAGAGCAGGAGGGTGGGTAGAAGAGTGATAACAAGTGGCAGGACAAGGACAATAGGTACACGGCAAGAGTAGCTGGGAGAAAGTGTGGATTAATGAGAGGAAATGGCAGTAAGGATAGAGGGGAAGCATCACATCCCAAGAGGAGGGTGTAGGGATCCGTGTAGGTAATAATACCAAACAGGTGGCAGTAAATGCAAGGGACCAGAGGGAGAGAGGAATAAAACTTAACAAAAATCAAAATATAGCAAAACGCATGTAGACGAAGGAGAGAAGAGATGGCGAGAGGAAAAGGAAGATACACCTCATATGCTAGAATTTGTGTTTACATGAATATATCTGACACTATTCTAGATACAGTCAAGCTACAGTGTCACGAGGAGGTATGTCAGCAAACCCTCGACTACTAGCATATTCCATTCAGATGCAGAAGATGTCAAGAGTATGGACATCTGTTTAAGGAATGCCCACTCAATACATAAGAGGAGGAGCGCAAGAACAAACAACAGAGAAAAAACCAAGAAGACAAGGAAGGGTTTCAAGAAGTAAAAAGAAAAAGAAGACACACAAGGGAGAACCCCAACGAAGGAAGGAAAGAACAAAAAACCCAGCTAAGTAATACAACAACGAGACCTAAACAATGGACTATCAGGGAGAAAAAGGAAAGGAAAGTAGCACAAGCCAAGGCAAATCACATACCAAGAGGAAGGCACAAAGTGAACCAATGGAGAAGGAGGAAAAGGAAGCGAGGGAGAAGATGGACAATTCAATAATGGAAATTGACACAAGCAGAGGAGAAGAACTAAGCTCAGAAGAATAAGTATTGCAGAAAATACTAAATTAATGGAGACACCTAGACTAAAGATTCATTCCAGAAGAGAAAAAAAGATTGTACAGAGAAACTTTTCAATAGTACCAAGCAAAACGGGGACAAGGAAAAATGGAAATGGTAGAACAACTAGGCCTTCAATAGGATAATACTCAAGACCATCAAAGCAAAGAAAAAGGCGGGAAGAAAAGAGGTCAAAGAAATCTACAAGAATTGATACAGATCATGGGAAAAATGTTAGTGAACACTGGGAGAGTACTGCCGCTATCGGCGGTATTCCACTAGACAAGCCAAGCACCCCAATGATAATTACATCCTAGAATATAAGAGGCCTTAATAGTAAAGGCAAATAGAGACACTTAGTGGAAAGGCTAAGAAAAGAAAACCCCAACTAATGTTGTTACAATAAATAAAAATATTTGGAAGGAAATTGGAGGAAATCCTAAATAAAATAAAACCTAAATATGAATGCATGACCATAGATGCGAAAGGTAGTGCAAGAGTCATAGCAATACTATGGAACCCTGCAGAAATCACCGTAGATTACTGGATAGATATGAAAATAATACTCACAGGGAAGTTCCAGTTAATTGGAAATAGAGAATGGTTTCTAGTTTCGGCAATATACGACCCTCATAATCCAATGGAAAGAAGAAGCTTTCTCCTCCAAATTCAGCAGCTTGGAAATCTTCATGAAGAAAAATTGTGGATGATAGTAGGAGACTTTAACATGAAAACATCAAAAGATGAGAAGAAAGGCAGGATGCAAAGAGAAGAGCCAGAGATGGAAAGGTTTAGGGATCTTCAAGCAGAACTGAAAATGGTAGATATCCCAACCATAAATGGAAAATATATGTGGAACAATTAAAGAGGAGGGAGCAGACAAATAGCATCTAGGTTAGACAGATTCCTAGCAACAGAACACTTCATTAGAAAGATATCTTCTATGAAGCAATAATCCTCCCATGCTTAGGGTTGGATCACTGGCCCATTAAATTAGAAATAGCTATGAATCAGCAAAACCAGAATAGACCCTTTAGGTTTGAGGCATTATGGTAAGAGAGCCCACCTTCATAAATAAAATGAAGAATTGGTGGAAGGAGATTGAGACTGGGATGGAAGGAAGAAACAAAATGCATACCCTCCAACTCAGATTAAAAGACTTAAAAGGAAGGATAAAGAAGTGGAACAAAGAAGAATTTGGAAACATTCAAAAGGAACAAGAAACACTCTAGATAAAGATGAAAAAACTACAACAGAAAATCATAGATGAAGGAAGAAATGAAGAGCTGGCAGAAGAAGAAGAACTGGTGCTAAATAAATTGGAAGAAAGAAGAAAACAAGAGGAAATCTTATGAAAACAAAAATCGAGAATCTAATGGCTAAAATAAGGAGAAAGAAACACGAAATTCTTCCATAAGGCAATGGTACACCATCGACAGCAAAATAGAATATTCTCCCTAAGATACAACCAAGGAAACTGGCTAACACATAAAGCTAAAATGGAGAATCTATTGGTACAACATTTTAAAGAGCTCTTGACAAAACCCAATATCAGAAGGGAGGACAAAATTGGTAAAATTAGTCAACCTATCCTTAAAATAATGACTAGAGATTAGAACTTGGCTCTCCTAAGGGTCATAACGAAAGCAGAGGTGAAGGAGGTAATAAAAAATATGGCAAAGAATAAATCACCTGGGCCTGATGGATTCACTTCAGAATTTTATCAAGCTACGTGGAACTTCACGAGCCAAGACATAGTGAATGCAGTAGAAGAATCCAGATGCACCAAAAGAATGCATCTGGCTTTGAACGCTACATTCCTAGCCCTGATACCAAAGACAGAGAACTTAGAAGAACCACAAGGATTCCGACCTATAGCACTCTGCAACATTATGTACAAAATACTAGCTACAATTATGGTGAATAGACTTAAACCAATATTAACAGAGTTGATATCCCAGGAGCAAATGGGGTTTGTCAAAGGCAGACAAATAACAGATGGCATAGTGGTAGCACAAGAAACAATTCACTCACTTAAAAATTCAAAAACCAAATGGATGCTGATAAAATTAGAATTAGCCAAAGCTTACGACAGACTTAATTGGGGATACCTCCAAAAAATCTTAAAGGCATATGACTTTGATGACAGGTGGATAAACTGGGTAATGTCAATAATAACTACGCCAGTTATGTCATTACTACTAAACGAGTCACCTACAGAAGCTTTCAATTCGTCCAGAGGGCTCAGGCAGGGCGACTCGATATCCCCATTCCTATTTATCCTTGTAGCAGATGGACTAGGAAGACTGATAAAAGCTAAAGTTAATAGCAAACAACTGAAGGGTTTAAGACTTTGAGGAAATGACCTACCTCTAACCCACCAACAATTTGTTGATGGCGTTATGCTATATGGACAGGCAACATTCAAAGAAGCAAAAAAAATAATGGGAATTCTCACAGATGTCACAGGGGCCTTTGGGACAGAGATAAGCAAAGAGAAATCGGAAGTTTATTTCTTCAAACCCAAGCTTTCTCTCAGGGCTTCCTGGAAAGAACCATGGGATTTAGAGTTGGTAATTTCCCTATTAAGTACTTGGGCATCCTATTAAATGACAAGCAAAACAAAGTAGCCATCTGGAGTACCCTAATGGGAAAGATTCAACGAAGAATGCAAAACTAGACATTTGGGGCATTGAATACCTTGAGCCACATCATTCTGCTTAAATCGATGCTCCAATCCATCTCGATCTATCAACTCATCAGCCAAGCCACACCTAAAACAATATGCCAAAAAATGGTAGATATGTTTAAAAAATTCCTATGGCAAGGGTTTAGTAAGACAAAAAAATGGGTGCTTCTATGCTGGAGTTGGCTAAGTAAATCCCTAAAAGAAGGAGGATTAGGTCTAAGAGACCCATACATCCTGAACCAGGTAATCGGGGAAAATTTTTGGTCACGATGGACATAGGGAGGGGAAGACCTGTGGAAAAAACTATGGGAGAGAAAATATGAGATGCCCAGGTCTCTAGAAGGAAAGCTGAGAAGTCAAACTGAGAAGAAAGGCTCTACAATCTGGAATTTGGCAAGTGGCGACAGGGATCTGATCAGGGAGAACAACTTCTGGGAAGTCAGAGGAGGGGATAAAGCCAACTTTTGGCAAGAAGCATGGAAACAGAGAGAAAAACTCAACAATCAGTGGCAACTCCAAGAGATCCACCAATTCACCAACCTAAATGAGGGCAACACAATAAGAAACTCCTAGTGCCTAGAATCTAACGGATATTGGATAATGATATGAAAATGAGATCTTAAATCGATATTGAGGTATTATAGACTCATGTGCAGGAATAATCAACACAACAAATAATCAAGGAGTTCACCAAACTTCCTGGCTATGTCTCCTGGTCCAACTTTTAGTGTTGACCTCTATATTAAGTCTTTAAGAACATATTATTACAAGGGTGAGCTCAAAACAGAGTCTCAACCAACAGTGACATCAAAGAGGGATATGCTCGAAAACCTTGAGTCTAAAAGAGTGCACAGACTCTCCCTCTGTCCTGTTCCTCTATTCAATTTGCATCAATCTGAATGACTGATTTTCTTTCTGTGATTGTCTTCAATTGACCTCCCTTTTTGTGCTACCATTGGATGGCTTTTAAGCCAATCGACACTGTCAGTTTGCATTCCTTTTCAGGCTCTCTGGCTCCCAGCCACTGTCCATTCAAATATTTGTTGAGCATTTAACAATCATTACAAAATGCTCTAAGGTATGGTGGCCACTTGTTTTCAAACAAAAAGAACCACTGGCGTGGGTGAAATCCTCGAGAATACGTTTTTCGTTCGTACACAACAATACACGGAAATACATTGAAAATCAATGAAAAACCTGACCACAACATTAGAGTCGGACTTCAAATAATATAAATTCTACCCTATAATCTTCTTGGGTCCACCTTTTATTACTGTCGCAAGCCCACCATTGATATACGATCTTCCAATCTAATGACTAATAGCCATTTCGGGTGACCTATGTGCACAGATATTACCTACCCGAAAAAACGGTTTTCTCTCTCCTACAGTGTGTTACATGTCGATCAATGTATGGGATCAGGTGAAGCCTGTCTAATACCACTTACCGCCTGAGGTCCGCTCGAAATACCATTTACCTCAGAACTTAAATAACATAAGACCGCGTTTATAAATCTTTCGAGTCCACAATTCTATTGCAATATCACAATATCACATTGTATGTGGCCAAATATCAATACACTAGGAAATACAAAGAAATCTGCAAAAACCGGACTTCAAATATATTTAAATCACGTCCATAATCCCTACCAGGTCCAGCCTTTATCGCATGTCGCAAGGCTCGTGGTCCTCTTGGAATCACCCCTTTTTTATATTTCGATGCGATAAGTCGCAATCGCATATCGTTTGTGTCTCTGGCATGCAGGTTAAGTCCTCCCCTTTGGAATTTGTGATGCGATAATGCAATCTCCGTCGTTGATCTACATGCTCGATCAACGATCTGCGTTAAGTCACTGGATCACAATCGCAATTCCCACAAGGCTGCCTCCAATACACTCCGCTGGCCTGCTCCGATGCGATATCCTAATTTAATCTGGGTCATTGATCTGTCTGATCCGACAGCCCTTTTGCAACGTTACTTCAACCTTCGCTTAGCTCTGTTTTTCGCCTTTCTTCTTGATTTTTCTTCTACGGTAGTGTTTTCTGATAATATGCATATGAAGATTTAGAGGTTTCAAGATCCATTTCGGATCAGAGAAAGTGGAAATAAAAGGAAAACTGGCCAGAAGCGCCTGCAACAACCCAATGGCAAATCTATGAAAAGGAAATGGAAACAAGGAAAGTAGTGATCAAAGAAGGGATGGACACTCTGAGATGAGGACATAGAATCATAGGTATGTTCACAATAGAAAAATGATACCATATAAAAGCAGGATACAACAGACATCCAGAAACAAAAAAATGGGAAAGCATATGGAAAACAAAAACATGGCCAAAGGTAGCATTATTTACCTGGACCCTGAGCCATGGGAGAGCACTAACATGGGACCAACTGAGGAAAAAAGGAATGAAAGGCCCATCGAGAATGCCCTTTGCAGAGAACAGGAAGAGACCATGGAGCATTTAACCAATGCCTGCAAAGTTAGCGTAAACATGTGGAAACAACATCAGAAAACTTTTTGAAATCAGTGACAAAGATATAAACAGCATGAAAACAATGATAGAGCACTGGAGGAAAAAACCTTACCAGAATACGATCCTGAATAGGGCATGGAGACTCTCGATAGGATTTGTTCTATGGAATACCTGGAAAGAGAAGAACTGCCTAATTTTCAAGGAGGATGGTAGAGAAAATACAGAGATAGGGAACCAAATCATACAGAATATCAGAGAGACTACTCTTAAAGAGAGGTGGTACAAGGAGGATTGGAAAACTGACCCAACAAAAACAAGAATAATGATACGCTTGAAACTAAAGGCAAGTATAACGCACAAGATAGTAAGTATACACCAAAATAACAAGGTGGAGGAGGTCAACCACTACAGAAATCCTCAATAGAGGTTTATTAAGTTAAATTTCGATGGGGCGGCAAAAGGAAACCCAGGCAAGGTAGGGACTGGCGGAGTATTCAGAGATGACAGGAGAAGAACTCTCAGAATCTACGCGACGGACTGCGGTAACGCTACAAACAATGAAGTAGAGTTCCATGCACTGAAAAAAGGGCTGGAAATTGCCATAAGGGAGGAATAAAAAAATCTACAAGTTGGAGGAAACTCGAAAATGGTAGTTGATATAGTCAAAGAGCTACAACAAGGAACCCAAGCAGAGAAAATCAGTCATAGCTGGAGAACCAACTAGCTGGTGCAGGAGATAAGAAAACTCATAAGACAGGTAGCCCACATCCTTTCCACCATGTGAGAAGGAAAAGCAATGAACCAATAGACAACCTGGCAAACTGGGGGTGCAGGCATGGTGGAAGAACTCTGGATGCAAGTGAGACAGAGCTATTCTAGATGGAGGAGATGGAAAACTTAGTGCAGCTCCTCACACAAGACAAAGGAGGAGAGAGGAACCCCGGGTCAGGGAACATCATAGGAAATCTAGAGAGACCGGGGAGACGTGGCTGGAAAGGGGGAGGAAAAGGATAGGTGGGGGAAAGAACAGATGCAGAGAATGAAGTGAGTAGACAGGTAATCTGGTAGGTGACAGAGCAGGGTAGAGAAGGTACAACTCCTGAGAGTACGAGAGCAATGACAGAAGAGAATGATAGAGAGGAGGGTAGGGTAGAGAGTAGGAGGGTGGGCAGAAGAGTGATAACAAGTGGCAGGACAAGGACAATAGGTACACCGCAAGAGCAACCGGGAGAAAGTGTGGATTAATGAGAGGAGATGGCAGTAAGGATAGAGGCGAAGCATCGCATCCCAAGAGGAGGGTGTAGGGATCCGTGTAGGTAATAATACCAAATAGGTGGCAGTAAATGGAAGGGACCAGAGGGAGAGAGGAATAAAACTTAACAAAAATCAAAATATAGCAAAACGCATGTAGACAAAGGAGAGAAGAGATGGCGAGAGGGAAGGTGGCTGAAGAGCGAAGAATCAAATGGCAGACAAAAGAGGCAACAAATCAACAAGTTGTTATGTATTCCTTATGCTCCCCATCCCTGCTAGGCTCAAGATTATTTTCATATGAAAATAGGAAATCTAAAATGGAACATGCATAAGTTTGTAAAAAAGGATTAAAAAACCTCCCGCAACATTGTTAAAACCAATTTCGTGGTGCATTTAAATTTCCAGGGAAGGGAGATCAGGAGGGAGGGTCTCATACCCAGAAAGGGAGAGGTCCATCCTGTGACAAAAGCCTATAGTATTCTCCGACAGAACATGACCCTAGCCATCCCTATAAGAATTAATCGAAGAGAGCCAACAGGCAAAATGGAAGAAACCAGGGGGAAAAAACCCCAAGGATTATAGTGAACAGGGAAATCAAGCAACCTTGGGGGGAGGGATGTAGAGCCGGCTCCAGGAGGAAACCTATTGACAAGCCAAGGAGATCCTAGGAAAGGTGGAACAAAAAATTGACCTCATCCGGGGAGGAACCCATTAGGATGACCAAAATGGAAAGGTCGGGTGCAAACTGCTGCTAAGGAGGGAAAATGGGAAGAAACCCAAGCAAAGACCAAACCCTTATAAAAAAAAGGACTGGCTCTAAACCCATTCTGACAAAAACCCTGAAGGTAACAAGCCCTGGAAAGGGAAAGAAAATGGGCAAATGGGAAATAGTTTTGATTCAATATTATGACTCTAATAAGTGTAATGGCTTTGTGATAGGTATCTTAACATATCGTGGAAAGTAAAGTGAGGAGAACAGAGAACACCAGGAAGAAGAAACTTGTAGACAGGCAGGGAGTAATATGGCCCCCAGGAGAGGTAAGAGAGAAAACAAGACGGAAGAAGGAACAAGTGGGCCAACCAAGAAAAGAGGAAGGAAGCCAAGCAGTGAACATATGAAGACAATTATTAACGCTTACATGGTAGGGAATCCGTCGGACATTAGAGCCCAAATTGTGAGTTGGGAGAGGGAATTGAACGATGGTATCATGCACCAGGACATCCCCATGGAGGAGTGGGAAAGCATGGTGCCAGATCCAGGGAATTCTCATGGAAGGCCTTCCCTATTCAGGCAAATCGTACAATAGTACTAGGTAATAAAGAATGTGGTGACATGGGCCATGACCCTGCATTGAGAGCAAACAATGGTGACGGAGCAGAGGAACAGGAGAAAAACAAGGAAAAGGACCTAGTCAGGGTGGAATTACTCAGGGAGATAGCAACAATTCAGATACAAACCTACAGAAATAACCTAGCCCTGGGAAGAATTGAATAGACTCTAAAAGAGTTGAAATGGAGAATCGAGCAGAGGAGCGAGATGACAGGCTCTAGTGCCAAGGCGTTAGCCCCAGTAATATCCTCGGATGAGGATTGATGCAGTGGTCCAGTTTGAATTCAATTTTTTTTTATGAAATGCACTTACTTGTTTAATTTGCTTTCTACAAATAGTAGTATAGACAGTCAAAACAATGATGCTAGATGGATAGCGATAAACCTCTTTAAATTTTGGACAGGGTTTAATGCTGACAGGTGGTTATCTGGTTTTTTTCGGGCAAGTAAGCCACTTGGAGCAAATGGAAGTTAAAGACTTTGAAAAAGTAATATAAATAGAGGAAGTACTGCCAAGTTTACAAAAAAAAAAGAACAATACAAGATAACTTGACAATGGTTTAAAATAAGCATGAATTATTCTGATCTAAAAATAGTGCTGAAAAGATAACCATATCAATCAAACAAAGGACAAACAAGAACTAAATGATATATTTAATTAGTCTCAAAAAATGGATTAGTGCTCAATAATGGTTATAAAAAATAGTTTTCTCTTTTCTAGTCCAACAATTAGCTAATTTGCTATAACAAAGCCAATCCCATATAGTAGTGAAACAAATCTATTTTTGAAGAAAATTTGAACCTATGGCTCATCTTCATAGCTTCTATTTATAATATGACAAATCAAATCTAAAATTAGGAATATGTTTCAATGACAGTTGAACAAAAATTTTGAGATCCAATTTGAAAGCTAGGAAAAAATCTTCTTGTTTCTTTGTTGTTCCAATCGCATTCCTCTTAAGCTTCGCATTCCTCTTAAGCTTTACGTCGAAACTATGACTAATTGTGTTTTTGTATTCTGGGTGCCAGGTTCTTTGTCTGAATCTGAATTATCGGAGTGGTGATGCTGTTTGAGGCTGCCAGGACCAGGATCCATGCTTGTCTTCACTGCCTTGTTGTCTGATGAGGATCCCTTCTGATTCTCCATTTCTTGTGATACCTCGGTCTTCTCTGCTGGAATCTCTTCCTCTGCTGCTTCTGATTCTTCGTCCTCTGATTCTGGGTGTGAAAAATGCCATCCTTTCCTATGTTTCCCTTTCTGCTTCTTTTTATTTTTAGCTTCGGGACATGTGCTTTGTAAATGTCCTGTCTGCCTACAGAGCCTGAATCTGAAGGCAGTGTTTTCATAATCTAGTACCTGTAACCAATTCTGTTGTTTGTAGATCAGCCTTATATTATCCGGAAAACCTTTACTTAGATCTACTTCCACACAGATACGTGCGAAAGTGTAGATTCTTTCATCGATTCTTTCCAGGCCTGTTTTGATATATTTCCCTATGTTGTTCCCAATACCTTCCGGCACTTGTTCATTCCAAAAGTGCAGAGGAAGATTGTATAGTCTGACCCATACTGGCATTTTGGTTACAGTCATTTTATTTGGATCAAAATTTGGGAACCATGGGGTCATAAACAGCCCCGTTGTTCCCCAAAACCATGGCCCATCTCTGATAACTGTATCTCTGACTTCCTGGGATGTAAATCTTACTATGAAAAACCCCTTTGAACATAGATGAATGTCACAGTCCATGGTCCAGTTGGTGAAGATCCAATGAAACAGGTCCAATGGTTTAGGCCAGAAGCTATTGAAACGGCAAATAAGAGCCTGCGTTTCATAGGACTTAACAAAATCATCGAGTCCTGAAAAATCTAAGTTTAAGGCTGGGGTTTGTTCTGACTGATCTACTATGTATGGCCTGGGTATGTAACCGCCTTGGTCTGAAGAGTGCCCTGAACTCCTGCTGCCCTGTAAAATGTTTTTGTAGGATAAACCTCCCTTTGGTTGGTGTTGGGCTGCATTTTTTTTCCCCTTGTCCCCCCCTGAGGAGCTTGTCTGTCCCTGAGGTAGAGCCCCTCCTCTCAGTCTGAGATTTAAAATAATGATAGATCCTGGACCAATCCCATAACTTTCCAATGATGTGCAGTCCTGGAGAGACCGCTTACCACTGACCAGATGTTGAATCTGAGCTGGGTATCCCATTTTCGCCCAGATTTGTATTTTCCGCTGCATGGAGGTGCCTCCTGCATGAACCCATACTAAATGAGTTTTCCCCTGAGGGGGTTTAATCAAAATCTGAAAACAGGGATTTGTTACCTGCTCTGGCTGAAGGCACATTTCCAGATCTGGTTCTGTTTTGGTTCTTTTTTCCTTATGCATGGCTAGATCTGCATAAAACATGCCCGATCTATGATTGGTGGTGTGGATCTGCTGCCTGGGGTCAAGTCGCACTCGAATAAGGACTGGTTCGCTGGGATCCAAGCCGGGACTGCGATATTTTGGCCCATGCGTCGGAGAGGAAATCAAATCTGCAACATGCAGTCCCCCCCTGCCATTTCTCCATGCATTCCGAGCTCTGGCCCCTATACGCCATTCAACCCGACGGCTTCCTTGTTCAGAGACGCAGTTTGGGCCTTCTACCATCTGCCAAGGAAAAACCTCCTCGTATATCCACGCAGAGAGGTATGCTTCTGATGGTGTCCGCACCTCCCAACCGCCGATCTGTGACCTGGGATCTCGAACGCTGGCAGGGTCAGATCGATTTAGGCCAGATCTGCAAGGATCTGGCCAGTAGATTGAAAGAGGGCGCAAATCTGCAACATGCAGACCCTTCCTGCCTTTGCTCCGAACGATCAGAGACTGGCGCGTCTTTTCTCCAACAGGCGGAATGTTGGGATGCCGATTCACTTGATTCCTTGAGGCAGCAAAACCCTTTGATGTCCTACTGCGGCGATCTGGAATGGTTTTGGTCTTTTGTCTGCGCCATTTCACCGAGCGTAGCCTTCCTGCGGCTAAACGAACAGCCCTTACCTTAGCTCTGCGCGCAGGCCCGCCGTCAGCTGCAATGGACTTTGGGTCGACTGCGGCCGCCAACAGGTTGCTGAGAACACTAACCCTAGCGCTCGCCATTCTCTGGATCTATTATTAATATGTATTGTTATAAGTTACATGCAACACTTTTCTCTTATTCTAACAAACTATCATCCCAAAAATCTCTTCAAGTCCCTCTTCGTAGGTATCAATGAAAAACCAGGTTAACTTTCATCCTCTTAAGCTTTAGGTGATGATAGTACTAACCAATTCTACAAACAGATTCACAAAAATGTAATTAAAAGTATATCAAATTTGCAAACAAAAACTAAATTTCTAAATTGATGAAAACAAACAATCTAATTAAAATTTCATTTAATTTATTAATAATCTAAATTTAAACTCATGAAGGCCTTTTATTGTGATATCACAGGAAAATGAGAAGTCTAGAAATGAATTACCGACCCAAAAAAAACTTGGCAAGTGAAATTTCTCCAAAACACACTCAAAAATTCTATGTTAGTTGCAAATTCACAACTTTGATTTTTGCTCATTTTTTAAAGAATGAAATGACTATATTTGATTGAATAATTGTCACCAGATTGTTCTCCTCTAAATTTCCTTTCCAACCATCTCTCATGGGCCTAATTTGTTGTAGCAGATCTTGACATATGATCCTCTTAAATTAGAGTTTTAACATTGGTTAAAGTTTGTTTACAAAATTATGGGCACGCTTTATTATTATTATTTTTTTAATAAATAAAATTAAAGCAAAAATAAAATTTATGTTACAAAATGGGGGGTCAATGTATGGCTTATGGTTTAAACATATGAGAGGTCAAACATTTAATATAAGGTGGAGAGGCGACGTGAATGGAGGATGTGAGTGGAAAGTGGGGCCTCCACTCCATTTTTTATTTAAAATTAAAACATAAGACTCTAATGCTCCAGGTTGCCCCTTATGTAGATTATCGGTCCTTTTGGCCCTAAGCTAATGTGTAACTTAAGAGATTGTTTGACGAGCGGAGGTTGGGACAAACATATATCGAGTTTCATATATTTATTTTTATTATGGCCCACACGGTACAGAGGTTGTGAGGAGAGGGTGTAGTTTTATTTATCGAGGTTTTATACAACGGTCAGGGAAGGAGTTTGTAATATA
>APFE031472427.1:640187-671780 GCA_000404065.3 Pinus taeda
ATATTTTTAATATGATATTATAATAACTTTTTTTTAATGTGAATTTCATTAAATTAGAAATCAAGTATTTATATCAAAAGTGATATAAGTCATGTTGGTTTGTTATAAGTGAGACCAACCCATAAACAAAAATCCATCCTTCACAGGGATAACATAGATAGTTAAACATTAAAATTACAAATGATACACCTACATAGACCTGGACACTGGCTTATCTGACCATACACAAAATAATTATCAAAAGGAAAAACATAAGCTTGATACATTTGAAAATTATGGATGAGGATATGAGTCTGATCCAACTACAAGAATTAAATCTACAACAGTGGTAAAAAATCTCACTATGGTTGGAAGTATTCTGATACGCTTTTCAATTCGTGCTAACCTATAGTCCATTTTGTCCATCAGGCATTCATAGGGCTTAATATGCCCATGCATGTGGTCTAGAGTCTAAAGAAAATCTTTACTCTGATTTATTAAAAGGAAGTCACCCAACGCAATGAGAGAAGACACATGAAGTCCTTTGGCAAGAAGAATGCCTTGGAGTAAACCATAGGTTTTTGCTTGATTATTTATCATCTTCTCCAAACCCCATGAATACTATAAAGATTTGATTTATTTAGTGCCATAAAGGGCCCCTCCCCTCCTGCCACCCCTAACATTATTCAGAATATTAAAACGCAATACCAATTCTATTAAAATATATGATATTAAATCATTATTAAAATTTAGTTAAAACTTTGTTATAATTTATCAATTACCTGTAAAAATGATATAATAGATAAAATCATCTTTATACAAAATATATGATATTAAAACAATATTTAAAAATATTTTTATGTTGTATTAGTAAAATTATTTAAAATACTAAAACATGTAATCTAATGGTATTAAGAAGACAATATTAAGTCATTGGATACCTTGAGGTAGTGGTTAAGCATGTGGTTGCACCTAAAGAGTATCTAATACAAAGGATCTTAGCTCCAATGGTGCAACCACATGCTTAACCACTACCTCAAGGTATCCAAAGAGTATGCAACACATCATTTTTGGAGTAATTTTTTAAGTTGAGATGAATGGAGAATTCATAATATCATCTTCACCCTTCACCCTTTTCTATCATGTGGGTTTAATCTCCATTGCTCATCTTCTTCACTTTATTTTGCACGACTTAATATTAAGTCATCTATCTCCCTTGCTCTCATTCGTTGATCTGATTGATCCAATGATTCATGTGCATTGATACGTTCTTTTGGCTTCTTACTATGTATTCGCCTACTCGGCTTCCTATTTGTGTATTTCTTCTCACCTTCGATTTTCACTTGTTCTAATCTTCGATCTTCGCTCCATTATTTCACTCCTTCGCCTCTTATGCTTCCTTCACCTCCACTATAACATTAAAGGCTTTCTCTAGTACTGTCTGTGTGTAAAGCCATAACACTCCTCTCTGCACCTCTTCTCTAGTTCTGCTTACCTTCACACCTATGTTACTCAGGTTTACTCCAGTTCACACATGGGTTATAATTCAATTACATAGTACACATCATACAAACTCATAATCGAGTTATATGTATTAACAAACAAACATTTACACAGAAATTCCTTCCTTGGCCTGATTTTCAATATCAGTGGCCTTTCCTTGCCTACCCATAGGCTTAGAGTCAAACCTATCTAATCTCACTCTAACTCCTGCCTATCTCACCACTATGCCTTTTACGCTTACGTTTATACAAAAGGTTCTCTTTAACCAATTCTGGTTCAGATCCTTAATTTGTTGAACTAAATCTTGAATATCCTCTAAATCCACTTTTAACTCCAGTTAATCCCTAAGTATCCTCTCTAGTTCCACAAATCATGACACCACTTCCTAGCCTAAGAGTTACAATTGATTTCCAATTCTCTCATCATCACTCATGTTCTCCTATATTTGAGAGAATTTACAAGTATCCTCACAATATCTATTTAATTCCTATTCTAATCACTCAAAACATTAATAATTACATACATAGGAATCCAACTTCCTTGAAAACACAAGACCCCTAAGTTAACTAGACTATGATGAAATTGTTGAGCTGAATGCTCCTGCATCAATTTGGCGCTAAATTCTCAAGAAGAGTTGACAAAGGATACATTTTTGCAAAAGATTTCTAGGGATACAAGACATGGCAATGCGACCTTTAGTAATTGGGTTGAAAGGACATCTTCGAGGAATGGCTAATAGTACACCTGAGAGAAGGTAGAGGAAAATTTCCTCACCTCATTAAGTAAAGGATTTTAGGGACCACTACCATCCTAAAATAAGGAGATTTGATTCATATTATATCATTATATTTCTTTTCATCAATCTCAATACTTTCAGAGTGGAAAAATTAAAGGAATTATCTCATAGGACCATTTTTACGCGCATGACCTAGTTTGGAAATTTTGGGTCTAAAACCATCCTGGATTAGTTTGAGGCATGAAACAACATTTTTTGGGGGTAAAAATTCACTACATTAGAATGCACCTATTTTTCCTATTCAACACATAGATACGTCTCCAATGGCACAAGAATCATCTCAATTGGATTCTATATGAAAAATTTATGCCATTTGTGAGTTGAGCTTCCCATTTTTGCCACCATAATTCGAGATGGTGCCATTTCAATCCCCATTAATCATGGAAAAAGGGGCTATCGATGTGATCATGATGAATAAGACTTTATAAGAGGTAATATTTTAATTCTAGTCAAGATCTAAATGAGTCAAACTTAACCATTAGTAGGCTATCAGGCTATGTTGTAATTAGGTCACTAGGAGGAAAATGGTTTCCATTATGTTTGAGTACATTCTTTTCCATATATGAGTAGACTAGATGAGGGTGATTATGGAGAGATAAAATAGAGAGGATTAGTGCAGTGTACTTTCTTATGGGCCACAAGCCTCACTACTTTGTACTTGCATCAATTTTCTATTGAGAGAAAGAGAGTAGAGCAACCTCACCTTCTAGTTAGGTTTTCTCTCAAAAGAGTTTCCTAGGATATATGTTGTATCAATTGTGTTTTTTTATCTTTTTATTTTGTTGTTTTATATTTTCTACATAATTATAATTTGCATGCATATGCAATATATAAAAATTAACAGATCCATAAATTTAAGGAGAAATAAACCCCCATAGTGTAGATTTCAGATTTTAAGCATAATTTTATTAGATCTATTATGTGAAATGTCTAGTGGAATATCCATAGAAGTCTACATATCATATTCAACAAGAGTTTATCAGAACACTTACATCATATTCAATAGGTCCTTCACACTCCATGTCAGTACAAACTATATGCTAACATGGAAAAATGCTTCTTCATGAATAGATTCCATGTTGATTAACATGGTGTGTATGTGGATCCATCCAAGATTCAGGCCATTCATGAATTTCCATCCCTAACCACACTAACTAAGCTTTAGAGTTTATTAGGCCTTGCCAACTTCTATTGTAGGTTCATGTTTGGATTCTCCCATATTGCATGGGCCCTTAGCCAAGTGGCTAGGGGTAGTGTAAAAGAAAAATTCTTGTGGGAAAAGTCATAACAAAAAGATTTATATGAACTAAAATATTGTTTTTGCTCAACCCCAGTTCTCTCCTTACCTGATATGCAACAAAATTTTGAGATTGATACATATGCTTCATAACATGTTGTGGGTGCGTTTTTGACTCAACATAGTCATCTAGTGGCACACCATAATGAGACACTATCATATGCCATCTATAAATACCCCACCCATGAGAACGAAATTTATATGATTGTACAATTATTTCACCAATGGAAGCATTATGTTCTATCAAATCCACTTCCTTCCACCCCCAAACCAATGGCCAAATAGAGGGTGTTAACAGGATGCTCATGGATATCTTATGCATGTATAACTCCAAGCATCCATTCACATGGGATGAAAGTATCCCCTAGTTCAACATAGCTACAACAAAGCCCTTCATAGCTGAATAGGCCACAACCATTTCCAGGTGGGTTTGGGATTTCAACCATTGGTTTTTGTTGATGTAGCATTGCCCTTTGCATCAACATAGAAAAATCTTCTCATGCTCACTCTGGGGGCCTACAAAACCACAAAATTCATTGAATATATTTAGTACATCTATCAACAGGTCCATGATATTTTATAGAAGGGCAATACTAAGTAGAAGCAATGGCATGATCAACACCTAATGCCACACACTTTCTATGTGGGAGACAAGGTTTGGTTGCATTTCTAGAAAGAGTGCCTTATAGGACCACATCAGAATCTTTTTCCACTTTATTATGGAGCATACACCATCAACAGGGTTTTGGGTGACAATTCCTTTGAGCTAAGTATTCATCCCTTCCTTATATTATGCTCATTATTCAATGTGGACCTCCTTCACCCATACTTTCCACCATTTTTGGACACATCAAAGATAGTAGACAAATTGAAACCAAAAAATATTAAACTTTATTGGATGCAATAGGAAACCATTGATCTCATCATAGACACATAGGTCACAGGCACTCTCCAACAAAGGATCTAGCTTTATTAAGTTGTCCAGGAAGCGCATCTCCTAAACTAGGGTAAGTTGCTTACCTAGGGCCATGTTTAGCAAAAGTTCCCCCATATGATGGGGCCACTCATTGCAATGTTCATCATTGTTCATAGGTGTTAAGGAATAATCCAGGTGGATATTAGTGGACACCCACATATTCCACTAGCTCAAAGCACGGTTTTCCAACTTTGCAATGCTTTTTTACAATTTTTTGGGTCATGAACTTAATGGGCCATGTTGAGACCATAAATGAAATTTGTTTGACATGGTAGGGGCTTAGGAGTTAGCCATGGGATATTTCTTAGGCCTAGTCAAAATGTGTACTTCTTGTCTAGACCTTTCAAACAACCTATTGAGTGCACCAAACAAAGATCTTCTGTAAATGTTACGACCCCAGGAAGTTGACATATCAACTAACCCTCGGAAGTTGCGTACCAACTAACCCCACTGAGGCCAAAAATATTATTGTTACTTTATTTAAAAATGGCCTTTAAACATCATTGTAATGGGCTCTGGTGAATGCACATAGTTTTTACTTCTCTTCTCATATATAAGCTACCACCATTCGAGTGAGTTTGTTTCATTCAACAATTTTCTTACAGTTTCAACATATTCTATTTATTAATAGAAGTCAAATTTTACTGTACCTCTATGTTTTTGCTATAAATTTATATTCCATTTCTTTCTCTTTGTAAATCAAGATCACTTCTACCACCCACTTCCATGCCATCACTTAACTACCTATTTTCCTTGCGCCATGATCACTTGCCATGGGGAGGATGGTCCTTCATAGCAATGTAGAGACCTTGCAACTTGAGAGTCTATCCAATTTTGTAGTTTCATTGGGAATCAAGGGGGATACTATTAAATTTACTACCCTCATTTTCCACATTGTCAGCTAAATTTCTCTATCATTTGGATAAGGAAGAGGTCCAAAGGGTAGTCTTAGTCTTATGCTAATGACTTACATTGTTTTCATAATCATATTAGTTCTTCTTGGCTTGGGTAGACTACTTGGACATGATGTCATAGGATACAAACTTTAGAGTATGGAATTTCACAACAATAGAGTATTTTAAGGCTCTTATAAAGCTTATTGGTAAAGTATTCATTCATGGGATACCCAAAAGCTTTGTGAAATTTAAAATATGCAATTTTATTTAAGAAATTATTTCTAAAATACATAGAAGTGGGTTTCAAACCTTGAGGATATTGAAAGGTGATATTTCTTTCCATTTTCTCTTCATTAATAGTTTGTGTAGTTTTGATGACATTGTCATCCATTTCATTCTTGTTGGGGAATGAATCAAAAGAATAATATGCTTAGGGACCCATATCAGGTGGAATTTCAAGAAAATAAATGAGGGATGGATCTACCATGTACTTGATAAAATAAATCCAATATCCAAGAACTTGGAAATTATATGTTTCTAGGAAAATGGCCATGAGGGACTTCAAGAAAAATGTCAAGTCATAAGTAAATAATGATAAAGTGGTACAACTACTTAAAAGCGAATAAAGTTTGGGTAGAATAGACATGTATGCACCATATCTAAATAAAGACAAATCTCAGTCTTTTTAACCCTATTTTATGGTGGCTACTAAGTGCATTCCTAGTTCATATTGGTGGGAAAATGAAATTAATTAAAAATTTAGTCTATCAATGATTGAAAGTTGAAGAAAAAATCCCATGGAGGAAATTAAACCATCAATGCTCTTTATGAAGAGATATAGATAATATATTAAAGAGATTGTGATTATATGTAATGTACTTAATACATGTGACAATGAAGGTACACCCATATGGGTTTCAAAGTTTTGGACAATTTTTCCGAGTGTAAACATGGGTGCCATAAAGTACAACTTCAAGTGTACAATAGTTTAGAAAACCAAAGAAAACAAATATGTCGAAATTACACATAAATTATTTGAATATATATAAATATATATATATATATATAAAATAATATATATATATAATATATAATATATATATATATTATATATATATAAATATATATAGAGAGAAGAGAGAGAGAGAGAGAGAGAGAGAGAGAGAGAGAGAAAGAGAGAGAGAGAGAGAGAGAGAGAGAGAGAGAGAGAGAGAGAGAGAGAGATTATTTTATATCTCTCTCCATGGAGAAAATGTGTAATTTTATGCAAAATATATCACTAATAAGTTTGAACTCAACTCAAATACCTTGTATAATTGTCTAAATGGGAAAGCTTAACACCTAGACTTCTGAGACTCTTTGATATACTCAGAAACTTGATATATTTAAAAATTCATAGTAGTATATGCATATTTCTTCCATGTGATTGTCATATCTAATGGTCTAGGGGGTGAAAGATCCATATGAAAAATTCTATGACACAATGTCTAAGTACCAAATGTTGAAATATGGCAACAAGAATATTCAATTTAATTTGTCCTTGAATTAAATTGTGAATTAAAATTGAATTTAGTCTTAACAACTACTTGGAAATAATTAATTAATGTATTTTAATTTAATTAGTTGGAGAAATTCAAGTTAGAAGTATTTCTGAATTCATGAAAGAGTTATCCCTTGAATTAAGGAGATAATATTGAGCTAAATTTTGAGTTGTAATTAGTTAACTTAGTTTACCGAGTTAAGTCCAGTTAGATTAGTTCCAAACTATTTGAGGAAATAATAGCGAGTTAACAGTCAGTTGATGCATTAATGCACTCAACTAGTGCTACTCCAGTTAACTAAAGATTCCCTCATCAGAAACTCATGCATGTCTATTTTGAGAAAGACCCAGTTGAGATTAATGTTCAAGGATAGTGTACTATCAGTTGCATGTGTTTTCTCATGGAGAAAACTCATCCATGTAGTCAAGGATTCATCCTTAAGGATTGCACAGTTTTGAAGGCTTGTTTTTCCACTTGGTAATAGGCTAATCATCCACAAGGAATAGCGCAAGGAAATAGGAGCTTGGAGGGCAGAGAGGAAGGCTGGAGAGAAGCCAAGATTGCTTGTGAACATCTGTGAGGACTGTACTGAGAGCTGGCTCGCTGTGAGAGCTAAGGATTTGTATAATTCCTATGTATTTCCACCATGTATGATATTACAATAGTGTGGGTTTTTTATCTAAGACTTTCTCCAAAGTATTTTCATGTGTATTGTGCCATTGATTCTTCTTCTTCGGGTTATATTGTTCAACTCGATCTTTAAGCTTCCACAAATTGATAGTAGAAGTAGGTTATAGTATTCTTCTTTGATTTATATTGCATTATCGGGTTAGCCTATCACAGATTTTCTACATGGTATTAGAGTTGTGAACAATATATTGAGAAGAGAATTTGAAGTTTGAATTTCGAGGTTGCAGGTGCAAATCGAATTCATATCATAATTCAAGGTTGGCCAATGACATTCTATGGCTTGAGACTCAAGTATGCCTTGGAAGGTAGCTTGAGTTACATAGCATGGAAAGATAGAATGGATGTTGTATTAGAAGAGAATGGCTTGAAGGAATTCATTGATCAAGAAATCCCAAAGCCAGCTTCAACTAATGCACAAGAGTTGGCTGAGTGGAAGAAGTGTGTGGCAAAGGTGAGACGGATCATCTTTGAGGGAGTTCGAGACCATATTGTCTCGAGTCTCCATAGGAAGGATACTCCATTTTCAATGTGTAATACATTGAAGGACCTCTACCAGAACAATAGCAACCAGAGGAAATTGGCACTCAAGGATAAGCTTTGAAGAATCAAGATGGAGAAGGGAAATACTATTTCCACATATTTGAACAAGCTCACCACCTGTAGATATGAGCTTGGTAGTGTGGGAATAACTATTGCCGATGATGATATGGTGAGCCTCTCTCTCCTTGGCCTTCCAAAGAGTTGGAATAGCTAGTAGGACTCTGTGAATGGAAGGGAGAAGCTACCAGATTGGGAACGACTGTGGTTGGATCTTATGCAGGAGGAGATCAAGAGGAGCACATGAGATGGTTCTTCATCCAAGAATGATGATGAAGTAAATCTGGCCTTAGCAAGTAAGGCAAGGAAAGGGAAGGGGAAGGCTTCCCATTTCAAATCGAATCTTCTCATGGAGGGAAGAAGGGTGACATGTATAAAGTAAGATTCTTTAATTGCCATAAGATGGGACATTATGCGACTAAATTCCCATCGAAGAAGGCCAAGAAGGGATCCTCAGAAGGATCGAAAGGTGAGGCATTAGCCTCTCAGTTCGAAATGGACTTTACCCTCATCGCATGCATGGTGTCATCAATGATGGGTTGTGTCTGGTATTTTGATAGTGGAGCCTCACTCCACATGACTGGTGATAAAAATTTATTTAGTGCCTTGGAGGAGAAAGACCTCAAGATGCACATAGAGATGGGTGACGACGGAAGGTATAGTGTTTTAGGACTGGGCACGATTGCTTTCCAGAGGGAGCATGGAGCTCCTCTCACCTTGATAGATGTGATGTATGTGCCTGGATTGAAGAAGAACTTGGAATTAGTCATGATGTTGGAGGACAAAGGCTACGATGTTGTCTTCATTCAAGGAAAGGAATTCCTAAGACACATAGCCATGGGTCAGACCAAGAGGATAGGGATTCGGGTGAAGAATCTATTAGAGCCTAGATTTACCTCAGGCTGAAAAAGGTAGGATCCAGGGCCAACATCAAGCCATGCTCAGCCTGGTAGCTAGCCCTACCAGGTCAGGAGAGGGCTCTCTCCGAGTCAATCTCAGCAGATTATGGTCACTAAAGGCTTGAGATGACTGTTTTAATTACTGATCTTAGGCTAGGTATAAATATAAATGCATTTGATTGAATAAATTGAGGGTTTTGTGGGCTCTAAGGGAAAGGAAGATCTTGGGTGCAGGGAATGAGGCTCAGTCTTGCAGGGATCTCAATGGGGAAAGGTAGGCAACTGTTTTTGGCACTCTAAATTGAGTGAGATGGATGGATCAGACAAAGGAGGAGTTGAAGAGGGCAAGAGAAGCCATGGATCCTCTCCAAACAACTGAAAACATCAAGAAACTAAAGCAAACCTCAAGTAGAGCACTGTAGTTTCAATATATTCTACTTACACTCTTGTTTGATTTAGCTGAGGGAAAATGACATACATAATACATAAGCAAATTCACAAATACATAAGAAAGCACTGTACCAAAACAAAATGCCACAGGGATCCCAAAGAGTGCTACAAACCCTGGTCTTAATTCCTTAGCCAAAATGCTAATATTTTTCAATTTGGACTTCATTTGCCCTGTCAAAAATCAAATCTCCCAAGAATTCTTCCTGTGTGTCAAAATAGGGGCAGTGAGGTCATTTTGTGAGTGTTTTTGACCTTTTTGAGGGCTCAAAACCTGCCCAAATTTCTTGGCCATAGGTAGGCAAGCATAATTTTTCATGCCAAATCCAAAAATACTGAGTTTTTGTAATTTGGAGGCTCCTAGCAAAAGCGAGCGCCACGTGGCGCGACGCATAGGGCAGAAATTCCTGTTTTTTGTGCCAAAATTTTCCAAAATGCAAAAAATGCCCCAATTTTTTTGAAATTTGGGCTGAGCCTTCTCCATCAAACATTGTGCTGGGCCAAGGAAGCCTTGGCCAATATCTGAAGTCGATCATGCTCCTTTTGCCTCTTGTTCCATTGCTCTCCAATGTTAGGAATACATGTTGCTAGTGAAATAGAATCTAGTGTTAATGTGAAAGTGACACCAACTAGAGTGGCTTGACCATCATGTAAATGCAACACAAACAAATGAGCCAACTCATGATGAAACTAAATGCTAGCAACCTTCTCACAAAATTCATAGCAGGATTGATGTTGGAAACAACTGATGGCAAGAGGGCAAGCCTGTAACTCAACAAGAGTAGTTGGTTCCTCTCGAATATGTTTGCCACCTCTATGAGGCCTCCTGGGTGCATGTACCTCTGTAGGTGAGTCACTGTGTGTCTCCTCTTCATAATCATATGAGGGATCAGATGCCATCTTTGCTAGGGGATGAGCTGTCTTGGAGCTGTCTTGATGAGAAGTAGGTGATCTGTGATGTTTTTTGACTTTTGCCACCAAGGGAAACAGTGATATGAGGGACTACGGAGGGGGGAAACAATGAGGGATCTAGGGACTGTTGGGGTAGGGTTTATTTAAGGAAATAAGGAATTAGGGAATAATTTGAGAGTTTTTGTATAGGACTAGGGTTTGAGGTTTTGTGTTTGGGATTTTGGGAAATGGAAGTTGGGATATGGGATTAGTGAATTTAGGGATATGTGAGTTTAGGGAATAGGGAAATCAAGGGAAAAAATGGAGTAAGGGAGTGGTGAGGTGAGGGAAACTTGGCAGCCAAACAATTGATACAAAACCCTAGCACTGTTTTCTTTGGAGAGAGAGGTAGGGTTTGATTTTCTTAGCCAACCACCATAAGACAACCACCATCAAACAAGCACGAAAATGGGATGAAAAGCAGTGATAAAGGTTCAACCTACTTGCACAAATGATGATCCAAGCATATTGGGCGATTTGGGATGAATTGGTGAAGATTTCAGGCTTGCCAGCTGTATGCACCGCGCATCAAACCCAACGTGCTGTGCCAGTTATGTGTGCCGTGCCTGTGTAAATTTGCACTGGAAATCACAGTCCAATGCGTCGTGCCAGTTGCCCAATGCGTTGCGCCACCAAACCCAATGCATAGCGCTTTTTGCAGGAGACTGTTGGAGGCCTTCTTGGTGTCAAAATTGGGCATGGGATATCTCGTTGGAAATCGTATTGAGTCTAATTTCCAACCCAACTAGAATTTTTCAATGTGGAGTTCATTTTCCCTGTCAAAAATCAAATCTCCCAACACTGGTCAAAATGTGCCAAATGAGGCTGCCTAAAGGTAGAGTACTGTTGCAGTCAACTTTTGAAAGTCATCCTCAACTCCAAATTGAGCTCATGATAGCGCATTGGGAAGCTATTTGTGTCTAGTTATCATTGGACACATCAAACAAGTCATTTGGCCAACCAAGCTAGGAGAAAACTTGATTTTCCCAAGGTCACTTCAGAGGTGCATCAATTCTCCCGAGGCAATTGTAATTTTGACATTTCTCTAAAACCATGACACCTGTGTAAAAATTGAAGGAGGTTTTCTTCCTTGGCCTATTTTGGACAAAAAATTCTCTCATTTTTCCAAAATTCATCTTTTATTTCTCGGAAACATCATTGGAGTAAAACCTATCCCGATGTGTGGAACAGGGGATTTGTCGAAATGAAGTGAAATGAAGGGGATAAGGGGCTTCTAAATTCTTGAGAAAATTTTGGGAAGCAGGGAGGGATGTTAGGAATTAGGGGAAAGTGGAATTTCAAAGATTGAGTGAGGTGAAGGGGTCCAAAAGGGAAAAACACAGGCCTAGCCTAGAAAATTGTCAAGTTGTAGCAAGAAACTAGGGTTTGTGCAAAAATGAGGAATTCGAGGGATCTCAATGATGGGAAGTGTTTAATAAGGTACATTAAGGATAGGGGAAGGTGTATGAACATCCAGATACACGTTTTGCTAATGATTTGACCATCCAAGAGAAATTACCTTCGAAACCCTAGGAGAGAGAGATGGACCTTACCTGGGCACAACTGAAGCATGAACAAGGTGTAAAATGACCCATTGGAACTTGACATGATGTTGAAAACCCTCTGAATGATGGTACACTCAGCTGAATGGTGACATGGACTAACATTTGGACAACTTTGAAAGGAGTAAAATCAAACCCTAGACCTAATACCTAGTGACCAAATTTTGCTTGAAGACTCACTGAAATGACAAAATTTGACCTTGACACCTTAAAATCACTTTGTAAGATCATGTTTGATCATTAGAGGAAGGCTGCAAAGGCTGACACTAACAAAATCTCTTTAAACTAGAGGTAGATGATTGTGCAACATTGAGTATGAAAGCAGAATTGGTGCAAATCCAAGACATTGGTGATTTGTGGCATAGGTGGTTGGGCCATTTGCATCATGGGGCTTTGAAGATAATGCAGCAGATATCTATAGGACTTCGCAAAGGTAAACTTAAGCAAGTTGACACATGCAAAGGTTGTACCTTGGGAAAGTACACCAAGTCTTCCTTTCATGATCGAAAGAGTCGAGCAGAGGCTATCTTAGAGCGAGTTCATACTGATTTATGTGGACCATTCTTGACGACATCCACAGTGAAGCAAAGGTATTATGTGATTTTTATTGATGACTATTCTCGTAAATGCTGGATTTATTTCACGCAGAATAAGGACCAAACTTTCACAAAGTTTTGTGAGTTCAAAGCTTTGGTCGAGAAAGGGTCAGGGAAGAATATCAAGGCCTTGAGAAGTGACAACAATGGAGAATATGTCTCTCAAGAGTTTAAGGACTTCTGTGCAGTGGAAGGAATTAAACGAGAGCTGATGGCTCCTCATAACCCATCGATGAATGGGGTGACTGAGAGGAAGAACACAACTATTGTATGGGCAGCATGGGCAATGCTGCATGACCAAGGCCTACCACTTCACTTGTGGGCTTAGGCATGCAGCACAATGGTCTATTTGCAGAATAGAAGCCTACATTGCATACTTGGGATGAAGACACCAGAGGAAGCTTTCTCTGGTCAGAGACCAGATGTGGGTCACTTCAGGATCTTTGGCTCATCGGTATATTGCCATGTGACAAAGGATGCATGGAAGAAGCTTGATTTGATAGCAGAGTTGGGGATATTTGTGGGGTACATTGATACACGTCACAACTATCGGGTGTACTTTCCTACTAGTTGGAGGACAGTGGTTCGCAGAGATCTCAAGTTTGATGAGCAGAAGGCCATGCGAGTTTCCCTTGAGAGGGACCTCCAACTACAGGCTGTGGAGGAACTGATGGTTCCTAAGGAGGAGGAGCCTTAGATTGATGCAGAGCAGCCACATGCAGAGGTTCCAAGAGTGGAGACGTCCACTCAAGTAGAGTCTTCCAAAGATGGACAAAAGCGCACAAGAGAAGCTGACAGATTGTTGGAGGATGCGAGAGAGAATCTGGGAGCACCATCTTCTCAGCGTAGACAGAGGAGGTCACCTGAGAGGTACACTAGATACGTGGCCCTTGCTGGGGAATGTGTTGAGACCGAGCCATCTTCCTTTGAGGAAGCAGTGCAGCAGTCAGTTTGGGTTGATGCTATGGTGGAGGAGTATGACTCCATAGTTCGTAACAGTGTTTGGGACGTGGTTATGAGATCAGATAACAAGTAAGTTATGAGTTCTCATTGGCTTTACAAGGTAAAGCAAGTTGCTGATGGCAGTGTGGAGAAGCATAAGGCAAAATTTGTTGCCCGTGGCTTTTCACAGGTCGAGGGGATTGACTATGATGAGACTTTTTCTCTTGTCGCAAGGTACTCATCTATCAAATATATGTTGGCACTGTCAACACAGATGGGTTAGAATATCCATTAGATGGATGTGAAGACTGCATTCCTCAATGGCCAGATTGAGGAAGAGGTGTACATAGAGCAACTGGAAGGTTTTGAGACCTTCTATTTTGAGTCACATGTGTGCCAACTCAAGAGAGCATTGTACGGTTTGAAGCAAGCACCTCGTGCTTGGTACACTAGGATAGACAACTACTTCACTGGGTTGGGATTCACAAAGAGTGAAGCAGATGGGAACCTATACCACATAGTGGTGAAAGGTAAGTTGTTGATCATCATACTTTATGTTGATGATCTCATATTGAATGGTGATGATCAATTGATCCTGTCTTGCAAGGAGGACCTTGAAAGAGAATTCGAGATGAAAGACATGGGTCTCATGCATTACTTCCTTGGCATGGAAGTGTGGCAAAAGGATGGGGAGTTGTTTGTGTCTCAGGGCAAGTATGCCAACGAGATACTCAAGAGATTCCACATGGAGAAGTGAAAGCCCATGCAGACTCCTCTAGTAGGTAACATGAGGAAGGAGGTTTCTACTTCAAGAGAAGTGGTACAGGCTATTATGTATAGGCAGCTTGTGGGTTCATTGATGTACTTAATGAACACACAACCAGATTTGTGATATGCGGTGAACCATCTGAGTCAAGTGATGGTTCAGCCTACCAAGATGTTTTGGAAGGCGGAAAAGCATGTATTGAGATACCTCAAAGGCACATATTAGTATGGATTATGGTACAGACAAACAGAGGGATGAAGCTATAGGGCTTCACTAATGCAGATTGGGCAGAGAGTCCATCAGATTGGAAGAGCACATCTGGAGGGATTTTCAACCTTGGGTCGGCGGTAGTTTCTTGGTACAGCAGTAAACAGAGGTTGGTTGCACTCAGCTCAGCAGAGGTAGAATACATGGTTGCAAGTCAGGCAGCATGTGAGGCCATTTAGATGCGGAAAATCCTAGTTGGTTTGTTCGATCAGAGGATGGATCCAACTGTGATCTATTGTGATAATCAGAGTTGTATCAAACTCTCTGAGAATCCAATATTTCATGATAGGTCCAAGCACATCAACATTCGGTATCATTATCTCAGAGACTTTGTAGCAAGGAGGAGCATGTTGCTGCAGTATATTTCGAAAAAGGAGCAAGATGCTAACATTTTGACAAAGGCATTGTCAAAGTGTAAATTCGAGTTCCACAGAGACAGGATCATTGTGGCATATAATCCCTTTCTTATTAAGAAGGAGTGTTGAAATATGGCAACAAGAATATTCCAATTTAATGTCCTTGAATTAAATTGTGAATTAAAATCGAATTTAGTCTTAACAGCTACTTGGAAATAATTGATTAATTTATTTTAAATTAATTAGTTGGAGAAATTCAAGTTAGAAGTCTTTCTGAAGTCATGCAAGAGTTATCCCTTAAATTAAGGAGATAAGATTGAGTTATATTTGAGTTGTAATTAGTTAACTGAGTTTACTGAGTTAAGTCCAGTTAAATTAGTTCCAAACCATTTGAGGAACTAATAGTGAGTTAACAGTGAGTTGATGCGTTAATGCACTCAACTAGTGCTACTCCAATCAACTGAAGATTCCCTCATCAAAATTCGTAATGCAACAACAATATTTTTAATTTCCCTTCAAACTACTCAGATGTCAAGTTTTTTTATTTTCCAAATGAAGTGAATACTCACAATACATATTGTTATACATTATTAGGTGCATTTACACATTTAGCATCTTGAAAACCCAACGAATTTGTTCCATGTTTTAATTCTTTTTGTGTTTTAACAATCCATGTAGATTATAGCTAATGTAATTACTATTTTTTCTCAAAAACAACTTAATTATGTTTGTAACATGTTCTCTAACTATCCAATTAAGTGTGGCCCCATTAATGCCTCTCTTGTGGTTGCATCCAAACTTTCTAGAGAGTCTCCACCCCTTTGAAAACCACTGCAATTTCTAGCTATTCTTGAAATGTAGGAGGGGACAAGACCTTGTGATCATTGACTAGATTTTATCCCAACATTTTCCAATAAGTTTGGGCATGTGTTACATATAAAACACGTGTTAAAAAATGATATCCAAATTATAAATTGGAATATAAATGAAAAATTTGAGTGTAATATGCATTTGGTAAATGTCATTTAAAATTACCAATATTTCCCTCCAATGCTTCCCTCAAGGCAATCTAGTTAAATGCGCGAAAGATTGGGAAACGATTTGACCAACATTTTCTTTGTGTTGTTCTCTCAATTACGCTCAACTTTCTTGGCCTCTCCTTATCCATATCTCATGCTTCATATTTGTCAACCCATTGGCAATCATATTTCTTTTTACACTTTAAATATTATTCATCTCAATCATTGATTAATATTTGATATTACAAAATTTCATTTTTCTTGTCTTTTCACAATCATAGAGTAAGATGCTACAAGACTTTTCGTAATTTTTTTTTTTTTCTTTTTCTTGTTTTAATATCAACTTTATTTTTCGTTTTTGTTTTATTTGCTACAACAATGCTTCAATCAAGATTTTGTAGCTCAATGGAAAGTTTAATTAAATGTCCATTAAGTTCATTTAAAATTCTATAACAAACCCTCTATTAATCTTTTGAAAAGGCCATGATTGAGTTATAATGGTTGATTAAAGTTTAAAAATAAAAAATCCTGTCTACTTTCTGCAAAACTTCCTAAATTTACAACTTTTAAGGGGTAAATCATTTCATCTCTTTCAATTAGGTGGTGAACTTAATGCCATGCATTCATTATCCATTATCCAATTGTATATCATTTTCACAGTGCCTTCTATTTTATATTATATTTTTAATTTATTTGAAACCTTTGTATTATAAAAATAGCACAACAAAAATTATAAAAATATGGGAATAACACACAATTAAATCGTGAGTGATATGACATGCATGGAAATTCAGTGCATGCACGCACGCATATCCGTATGCATACAACACAATTGAATTGTAACGCACAATATGAATTAAGAGAATAATTGGATGCACATTTTTGTCACGTTTTGTCTAGAT
Organism: Pinus taeda; assembly: GCA_000404065.3. Lineage (NCBI taxonomy): Eukaryota > Viridiplantae > Streptophyta > Pinopsida > Pinales > Pinaceae > Pinus > Pinus taeda. Next base: position 657,170 of record APFE031472427.1, read on the forward strand.
AATGGGATGCACATAATATCAATGAAAAGAATAATTACTTTGATGCACATATTGTCACATTACTCTAGATAATGGGATAGGAATTCATGTATTGTCACATTACTCTAGATAATGGGATAAGACATTAGTTTGTTTTTTTCTTTGTAGAGAATGGGATAAGGTGTTTTTTTTTTTCCTTTTCTAGTAATCAATTGAATTATAACGCATAATATCAATTAAAAGATTAATGAGATGCGTATATTTGTCAGACTTCTCTAGATAATGGGATAGGTGTTCATACATTGTAACATTTCTCTGGATAATGGGATAAGACTTGTTTGTTTTTTCCTTTCTAGATAATGGGATAAGGTGTGTTTTAGTAATTAGTTTATGAATTGTTTCTGTGAGAATTTTGAGAAGTATTTTTGGTGTGTTTTTGCTGAGATTTTTTGGAAGTATTTTTAATGAGGTTTTTGGTCTATTTTTTAAAAATTTAACAAGAATTTATTGAAACTACAAACTTGATGAGTAATTATATATGTAGTCAAAAAACTAATTCAAATAACACAAATCACGATTTCACCTCAATTTTTTCTATCAAATTCTAGCACCGAAAAATCTAAAAAATCACAATAAAAACAATTCCATTAATTATGTTAGAGCAAAAATTATTAATTAAAAAAAAAAATAACAAAAATGTATACAAAGCTTAACATCCATAAAAATAGTTATATAATAAAATATTATTAAAAAAAATTATTAATTATTTATTTACATTTACAAACATTATTAATATATGAAGTTACATCAAAGAATATTAATAAAGTTAGTTGTATAATAAAAACATTATTAAATAAAATACATCATTTATATTTTAATGGTCATTTCTAATATTCAAATTAAAGAAATACAAAAATACATAATTTTATAAAACAAAAAATAATTTTATAAATACATATTTTAGAATACTATTTTATTAAATACATTATTAGATGCGAACATAACATTATTGAAATACATTTATTTAAATGCCGATATATATTATTATATAAATACATTTATTACATGAAGAGATACATTTATTATTTAAGATAACAAGATAGATTGGTTTGACAAGTTAATGATAATATTGATATTGTGCCTAATATTTATAATTAAAATAAGCTATTAAAGCTATTAATATTTAAATAAAATATATAATTAATTTAATATAGTAAATGATATGATAATAATATATATGAAATAAATAATAATAAATTTTTTTTTAAGGTGAATTTCATTAAATTAGAAATAAAATATTTATATCAAAAGTGACATAATTCATGTTGGTTTGTTATAAGGGAGACCAACTCATAAACAAAAATGCATTTTTCATGGGGATAACATAGATAGTTGAACATTAAAATTAGAAATGATACGTATAGATAGACCTGGACACTGGCTTATCTGACCATACACAAAATAACCATCAAAAGGAAAAACATAAGCTTGATATATCTGAAAATTATGGATGAGACTATGAGTCTGATCCAATTACCAGAATTGGATCTACAACAGTTGTCAAAATTCCCACTGTGGTTGGAAGTATTCTAATATGCTTTTCAATTCGTGCTAACCTGCAGCCCATCTTCTCCATCTGGGATTCATAGGGTTTAATATGCCCATGCATGTGGTCTAGAGTCTAAAGAAAATATTGACTCTGATTTATTAAAAGGAAGTCACCCAACACAATGAGAGAAGACACATGAAGTTCTTTGGCAAGAAGAATGCCTTGGAGTAAACAATAGGTTTTTACCTGATTATTTATCATCTTCTCCAAGCCCCGTGAATACTATAGAACTTTGATATCTTTAGTGCCATAAAGGGCCCCTCCCCTCCTGCCACCCGTAACATTATTTACAATATTAAAATGCAATACCAATTCTATTAAAATATATGATATTAAATCATTATTAAAATTTAGTTAAAACTTTGTTATAATCTATCAATTACCTAAAAAAATGATATAATAGATTAAATCATCTTTATACGAAATATATGATATTAAAACAATATTTAAAATATTGTTATGGTGTATTAGTAAGATTATTTAAAATACTAAAACATGTAATCTATGGTATTAAAATACACAATATTAAGTCATTGGATACCTTGAGGTAGTGGTTAAACATGTGGTTGCACCTAGAGAAACTATATTAAAAAATGGTTTCCTGACATGTGCACACATAAGTGTATCAAAGGGCACCCTCATGTCCTTCTTCAAATTTAATCCAAAAGATCTTAGCTCCAATGGTTTGGTGAATAACTCATTTCCCTAGCTACATAGATTAGAGCCTCCAAAGGCATGTTGTGATTAACCCATTTGTGGCATTTATGAAATAGTTACATATGATGTAACCAGTTCTCCCAAAATTCTGGTATGTTGTAACTGTAACCAATTACAATTTATTTATGATACTATTATATTTTATCAATTAAAACATTATACTATTATGATCCATAATAATATTATTATTATAATATCATCCCCATATAGCTATATTGGAAAAGGAGGGTGAGGTGTGCTGCCACTTCCCATGCACAATAGGTAGGGGAATGTGGCTCCTACCAAATGTTATCCACATGCAATTAAATCATAAAAGACCATCATCAATCGAGATGACAGACAAAATAAAAATTGTGCATGATGGCATGGAGTATGTGAGGAGACGACCATTAATGGCATCCTTATAACTATGGTAGCAATAATGAGACAAGGGTACAAGCCATGAGAAGGAAAATAAATGGGGAACATGCTATCTGGTTGAGCGAGAGGAGGTTTCGTGAACAAATAATATGACTTGCCAGGAAAAAGCTCACTGTAATTGGAATTTTGAGAGAAGAGATAGATATGAGTCCAAGAGACACCATACATGCAGAGGGAGCGATGAACATGGAGGGTTAGCTAGACATTGCCAGAAGTGTTGGAAGTATTGAGGCCATTTACTAGGAAGTAGTATGGTGAAAGAACAAGAGCACAATTGGAAAGCTACAAAGGGGCTTAGGAAACTATGGCATTCTCTCCACAAGTTGGTAACCGATTGCTAGTATTAATGAGGGCTAGTTGCTTGGTTACCTTTGTAACTGAGCATATTTTCAATGAAAATTTGAATGGAAACTAAATTCAGTGAATGAGAACTATAATGTGTGACAAGGAAACCTTATGTAGTCACAGGTGCACTGCGAGCACTTCAAGCATCTCAAGTGAATTTTTCAAATTTGACTAATATACCATGTTGTGTTGCAATACATTGAAACATCACATCTGCCAACAAAAATTCACATACCTTCAACACTGACCTTTATAACATCTACAACATAGCATTTTCAATTGCTTCAACAATAATAAGCAAACATCCTCAACTACTTCAACAACATACATTGTCTCTGCAACATATATCAACTATCTCTTACGAGCATAACAAACATCCTAACACATCTTACAAATATATATGGTGAACACACTTTATCAAACATTCATAACAAACATACAAAATAAGCATAATAATCATAACAACACCTGCCTCAACGCACACATCTCATCAACTTCAACACAAACATGCTATCAACTTCAACTTCAACGGTGGATACATCAACTAACCATTTCCCATCCATAACAACTATGCCAACATAGAGAAAAAAAGACATTCCACTTTATATCATTAGACTCTATGTATTGTCATATTGTTATGCCAATAAACCTACGTATAGTTGAACACTAGATCGCTTAGATTGTCGATCTCTTAAATCTTTGTGTCTCAATCGTTGATACATAATAGCTTGATCACTAAAAGTGAAGAAATGATATACTTTGTAGCGATGTACAAAGAATGAAGAGCCGGACAATTAAATGAATGGAGAACTCATCATTTTTGGAGTAATTTTGTAAGTTGAGATGAATGGAGAATTCATAATATGAGTGCATAATATCAAATAAATAATTACATGGCTTTAGAAAATATCACGCAATTAAACCTTGAGTAATATCATATAATTTAATTGCTTTAAAAAATCATTGCATGCAAGAGAAATATCATATGTGTATACATATTAAAAGAGTAGTTTTCGAGAGAATAGTATGAAAGAGAAATTGGCCATGCATTTAAAGTTGATGTTATTTGGTGCTATATATTATCAATTTGGTTGTAATTTAGATTAGGTTACGCTATGTTTCCATATAAAGATATTATTATTGGTTTTTAGAAATTGGATTTTTTTAGTTATATATACATATATATTGGTAAGTCACGTGGTATTTGTATTATTTATAAATCAAAATATATATAAAGCTAGTTATGCATATTAGTTTGTTATTTAGGAAATTAGATTAGTGGTATGGTAGTACAACTTTTATTGAGATAAATAGTTTAAATTTGATGACAAAATTAGTAAGATAATAATGCTTATGTTTGTTCAACATTTTCTTCGAAAACTTAAGATTAAGTTCATCTAGGATTGCATTCCTGCTTCTATAATTATATATAAAAAAAGAACAGAAAATATATTTATTTGGACAGGGAATCAACTTGAATAGTATCAAGGAATTCATCTTCATCTTCAGTGGTGGTAAACTCTAAGCCTATGAGAATTTTGGCCAATATGGAGATGACATTGATGAGTTTTATTGTCTATTTTCACAACTCATTGATGCACAAAAGGATCTCCTACTGAGTTTTGAGCACTCAACTGAAAATTTACCCATGATAATATTTAATAACCAATAAATATCAACAATTTGTATAGATATTATCTATCAGGTCCTTGTGTTTCCTATGTTGTGGACCTAGTTACCAACCTCCTCCTCCACTTTAGCATATATAATGAATCTCCTTTCTATCCTAGCTTCCCTCTTGGAAACATGTATCTATCATTGAATTTCAGGTGGAGTATATTTCACATACATAACAGTTTAGCATTCTGCAAAGAATTGAGCTCAATAGCCAGAGGAAGGTTAGTCGCCTCTTCTTTCTCCATGCCCCCATAAGTGTTAGAAAATTATATATTACAGAGCAATGGAACACATAAAACTATTGCAAAAACACAAACAGAGAAAACACATAAAATATTGCAGAAACACAAAGAGAGAAAACACATAAAACAAGAGACACACAAACATACATGGTTCACCCAATTTGGGCTATACCCATAGAGAAACAATTAGTCCTTCCTTTCATTTATCCAGCAAAATGAAGAGATACAAACTACAACAGTTCCGTTGTAATTTCTTCTCTGCTCTCACACAGTCTGCTCCCTCTTTCTCGCTCAGAATACACATATCCACAACTACAATACAATTCCTTCATATATAGTGAGGGGTTACCTTCTAAGGAAAAAAACTCTAAATTAAACATAACTTCTGTCGTCAGATCATCCACCTAGTGAACGACTCATATTGACTACGAAATTACAATATTTTACAAGGCAATTTTACATCTATTTTTAGCTTTGGGGGCGTTGCCACTAAACCCCTATCAGGGGGGGCTCATAAAATCATTGTCGTGCCCCCTAGACCCCCCTGACAATGATTAAATGGGTGACATTGTCGCCTTGTTAGGAACTGGGGTCCAACGTGGTGATACCTTTGAATAAAGAAGATAATCAAGTGTCATACCCAACAATTTCCCACTTGGAGACTCATTATAGCAACTCGATTGCTGCTTCATTTGTTGGACAATGCTTCCACTTTGGACCTAGTTGTTTATCATCTTCATCATCATACTTAAAGACCAATTGAAACTGAGCAGAATCTCAGTTTCTCCCTGGTTTCAAATTTTGTTAACATATCTACAAGGTTTTGTCTAGTGTGTATCTTTTCCTGCTTCAACTGTCCATATTCCAACAATGACCGTATGAAATGGTACTTGAGTTGTATATGTTTAGTATTGGAATGAAAAGTTGAGTTCTTTGCAAGATGAATGGTGCTCTGGCTGTCAATGTATAACCTGCCTATCTCCTGCTTCTTACCCAATTCATGCATAAACCTTTGCAACCAAATCATTTCTTTATTAGCCTCTGTAGCAGCAACATAATCCACGTCTATCATTGAAAGTGCAACAACACTTTGCATTTTTGAAACCCAACTGAAAGTTGTTCCACCTACAGTAAACACATACCTCGTGGTTCTCCTCTTGTTATCTCTATCACCTGCCATATCTGCATCAACATATCCCTGTAGAGAAATGTTCGAACCACCAAAGAATAATGCTTGATTTTTTGTACCTCTCAAATAGCTGAGAATCCACTTCACTACCATCCAATGTTATTTTCCTGGTTTTTTTTCATGTACCTTCTTACAACTCCCACTGCATGTGCAATATCATGGCTTGTGAAAACCATTACATACATTAAGCTTCCAACTATTGATGCATATGAAACTTTACACATATAATCCATCTCTTCCTGAGTCTTGGGAAACATCTCCTTACTTAGTTTGAAATGACTAGCCAAAGGTGTACTAACTAGTTTTGCATTTTACATATTAAATATTTCCAACACCTTTTGTATGTACTCACTCTGAGACAATGTTAATTTGCGATTTTTCCTGTCACTAGTTATTATCATACCAAGGATTTGTTTTGCAGCACCCAAATCCTTCATTACCATTGAATTCTCTAATTTTCCTTTGAGCACATTTATTTCCTGCATGTTAAACCCCGCAACAAGCATGCCATCTACATACAATAACAATATAATATAGTTGCTATCATTTTTCCTTTTGAGATAAACACAATGATCAAAGTGACATCTAGTATAACCTTGTTCAGACATAAACCTATCAAATTTTAGATACCATTACCTTGGAGCCTGTTTTAAGCCATACAAGCTCTTCTTCAACCCACACACGAGTTACTCCTTCCCTTTGACCTCATTTCCTTGTGGTTGCTACATATATATATCTCTTCCTTCAAATCCCCATGGAGAAAGGTTGTGTTTACATTTAACTACTCAAGATGCATTTCTTCTGTTGCTACTAGACTTAAAATAGTTCTAATTGAAGTCATTTTCATAACAGGAAAAAACATTTCATCAAAGTCTATAGCTTTCTTCTATGCAAACCCCTTCACCACAAGTCTAGCTTTATACCATTTTCGTCCTTCAACCTGTAAACCCATTTATTATGCAATGTTCTTTTCCTGTAGGTAATCTGACTATGTCCCAAGTCTGGTTATGTACCAAGGATTCCATCTCTTCTTTCATGGCTAGATACCACTTCTTCTTGGTTTCTACCTACATTGCTTCTTCATAGCATTCTGGTTCACCAAAATCAATAACCAATACATAATATAATGAAGGGGAGTATCGTTCAAGGGGTCTACTTATCCTGGTAGATATTCTAACACCACTTTCAGGTGCTTGAGGTGCATGTTGCTGTTGTGGTTGGTGTTGTTGTTGTGGTTGTTGATCATTATGATTTTTAGACACCTTTACCTTTTCTTTGATCTCATCAAGCACTGTGTATTCTCTGTTTTCTTTTTCTTGTTTCTTTTCCTGCATCTGACCCTTATACAAGACCCTCTCATTGAATATGAAATCTTTACTCCTAATGATTTTCATAATTACATAAGCGATAACCAAAATCATTAACACCATATCCAATAAAGGTACATTTATTTGATTTTACCTCAATCTTTGTTCTATTTTCTTTATTAATGTGGACAAAGGTTTCATAGTCGAAAGTCCTTAAAAATGAGTAGTTTATATTTTTACGTATCCATGCCTCCTCTGGAATACCACCATCCAAGGAACTTCAAGGCCCTATTTTTATTATATAAACAACAATATTTACAACATCTGCCCAAAATTGTCAAGGCAATCCTATAATCTCATGCACCTTTCACACTCCATGATTGTCATGTTCATCCTTTCTGACACACCATTTTCCTATGGTGTTCCTGGAACTTTCTTCTCTCTATGAATTCCATGCTTTGAACAATACTTATCAAACTCTTTGCTGAACTATTCTCCTCCGTTGTCTAATATGAGACACTTCAACTTCTTTCCTGCCTCATTTTGAACCAAAGCTTTCCATTTCTTAAAAGTATAAAATACATCAGATTTATTTCAAATACAATAAATCTAGGTTTTTTATGGTTGCATCATCAATAAAAGTAACATAATAACAAGAGCCACCGAGAGATGATACTTGATCAGGTCTCTATCCATTTGTATGCACAAGCTCTAACCTTTCGCTTTTATTTTCTTTCCAAAATCTAAGAAATATGACTCTCTTTTGTTTTCCATAAACACAATTGTCGTAGAAATCCAAATAAACATGCTTCAAACTTGGCAACAAATTTCTTAAGCAGAGAATCGGCATCCCCTTCTCACATGTGCTCGAGCCTATGATGCCACAATGTTGTATCTTCTCCTGTGGAGGTTAAAGCATTAACATAATTAGAAATACCATTGCATAAATACAATTTACCAACCTTTTCTCCTTTTCTTATTATCAAGGATCCTTTAGTGACCTTCCAGGTTTTATCTATGACTCTCTTTTGTTTTCCATAAACACAATTGTCGCAGAAATCCAAATAAACATGCTTCAAACTTGGCAACAAATTTCTTAAGCAGAGAATCAGCATCCCCTTCTCACATGTGCTCGAGCCTATGATGCCACAATGTTGTATCTTCTCCTGTGGAGGTTAAAGCATTAACATAATTAGAAATACCATTGCATAAATACAATTTACCAACCTTTTCTCCTTTTCTTATTATCAAGGATCCTTTAGTGACCTTCCAGGTTTTATCTGTAAAAGTAGTTACACAGCCTTCACCTCCCAATTACCCTGTTGAAATTAGATTTTTCTTCAGATCTAGAACATGCCTTACCTCCTTCAATAGCCATTGTTTTCCATTATGTTGTTTTATGATAACTTTACCCATTCCAATGATTTACAGGGTTTATCATCACCCAAATGAACCTGTCCAAAATATCCTTGAACATAATCATGAAAATGTTTCCTATCAAGTGTGGCATGGAGTAAGGCCCCTGAATCTACCACCCAAAGATCAATAATATTTTCTAATAAAAGAATCAAAGCATTTTGAAACACATCACCTATCACATTCACTTCATGATTATTTCCTTATTGTGTGTCTCCTTCTTTTCCCTTCTAAGACTTACATTATTTCTTCAGGTGTCCTTTACTCCCTCATTTCTAGCGCACTATTCCCGATATGGACTTGAATCTACCTTTCCTTGACTTACTTTGATATACTAGGCTCTTTCCCATTTCCATTTTTCTTCCCCTAGTCTCTGCAGTGAAAGCATTATTTGGTGTCTCACCAAAGCTTTTCCATCACATCTCCTCACTAAGAATAGCACCAACTACATAATCAAACTTTAAAGTACTAGATCCAAAGATAGAGTTACTAATGATCATAGCTAAGCAATTCCAACTTTTTGGTAATGAGCATAGAAATAAGAGAGTCCTAACTTCATCATCAAAATTTACCCCTACAGAACTTAACTAACTAGTAACCATATTATATTCATTTAAATGATCAACAACAAATCCACCTTCTGACATCTTCATATTTTTTTTCTAAGTAGCATTAATTCTATTAATGAAACAATAAATTTACAGTGAGGCTTCAGCCTCTGTGGTGCTAGAATAGAGTTATAACAAGTTTAGACATCCAAAAGACTAATTCAAGACTGCCCACTAAGGGGAAACCAGTCCGAAAAGCCGATGGAAAATGCTGCCCAGCAGGGGTTATAAAACAAAATCCAAGAGAAACAATTATGGTAAATTACCAAAATTAACGACATAATTTGAAAAAACATTAAAAAAAGCCCCTAAGAATAGGAACTGGGAATTGAAACCTGGCTGCATTGACCCTCTCGGTTTCGTTTGGTGGAGGAGGCTCTTCCATGGCTAGACACTTGTAATCATCCCAATCATACTCAACTGCCTGCATGCTACTAGGAATGCCTTCACCATGCTTGGCACTATCCTAGGTGCCTTTGCGTTTGTGAGAACTAGAGTTGTCACCTGAGGCCTTTTGTTTGCTGGTGGTCAGCGTCTCCTGAGCCGCCTTTTGTTTGCTGGTGTTTGACATCTCCTGAACAGTGGTAGGTTGCGCAGTGATAGGATGTTTTGTAGTGGTGTGAGTCTGTTCATTCACCGGGCGAGTCTCCTCTCTAAACACCACAAAGATGGTGGCGATGATGGCAAGGCGGTTCAAGGTGTAGTGGAAGTGGAATTGGGCCATTTGATGCGGCTGGTGAGGGGACACAGAGAGGTTGAGTGTTTGGGTTGTATCATTGACATGCTGAGCTTCGATGGGTTGGACCCGGCCTCTTCCACTGTAGGTGGCGGGATATCTGCCGGAGAATTTAGCTGTGGACGGGGTGGAGGAAGGGGAGGATGAAGGGGTCATCGGCTCAGAGGGGGACAAAGAGGAGGGATGAATGTCTCTGCCTTGGTTGCTGCCCCGCCTGCAACGCATTCGATGGCGGAGTCATGACATGGTCCTGCGGGTGGGGTGGAGCTGATTGGTGTGGGCCGAAATGACAAAGGTGCTAATAGTGTGCACAGAGGAAAAGGCAGACTCAGCGTGGGAATTCACAGAGTGATTCAGGTGAGAGACAGAGATCAAAACTGAGGCTTCAGTTTGCAGGGTGCAGAGAACATTTTTGGAAAAATGGATTCCATCCCCTAAATCTATACAACTCAGGAGTCGACAGCGCCTCCTTGTTGTCGTGCATGAGCTCAGCTCCGTAGCATTAGGGAGGAAAGAGCTATTCAGAGGGGGTGGGGCAGAGGTATGCAGGCTTGCCGAAGCCATGGACTTAAACTTGTAGAGTAGTCCTCGACCTGTGCACCAGAGTAATGGCGCCTGTAGGTTGACAGTGGCTCACCATAAATCGTCTCGGGTGGGAACACGAGTGGCCATGTGGCTAAGCCACCTGCTATCCCACTATATAATCCACATTAATGTGTCTTTAGCCACCCGCATCTAGGGGTGATGCATCGTTTTGCACCAGTTCAGTGCGTTCCTATAGCTGGGATCCATCATTTATAATCTCAAGCGAACCTGAGTGTAGAGTCTGATCACTGTGTTATAGAAATTTTTGGGCACTTCAACCCCAATCATAAATGTCCATAAACTGAGGGCTCTTAAGTCCCTAAAAGTGTTGCTTCATTTCCTAAAGGAACAAGGTCAACTGATTACATCATCTCCCAGAAGTTCTCCACTAAAAACTACTCATAAATGGTCAAAACTGGACCATACTGAAAGCTCAATGTAGAGGGTGCTATGCATATCACCTTCTCAGTGTACAAGGTGCAATGCATACTGATTTGCTCCTCTTTAGGGTGCGATGGTCGGGGATGGAAAAATGGCAGGGACAAAAATGCGAGGTGGAAGATCATGGAATCTTCCAGAAGCTTCCCCTCTAACACTTGCCTCTCTATTTTCAACCAGGGATGAGTAAGAGATCATCATTCTCCAAGTGGAAGCAATAAATATCAGAGAGAAGACACTAATCAAGATCCCATAAGATGACTCACCTCTCTGTAATCATCTATATATGGATCCCACATCACAGAGATCCAGAGGCTGGAATTTTATATCTTATAGAGAAGTGTTGTTGGTTTTCTGGTGTAGATTCATAGTGTTGGGTGAACTAAGCTTTGCTTGAGGTGAAGAAGGGCTTCCTAGCTGGAGGATGATGCTGGGTCAGAGCACATGGTTGTAATCCTCTTGCTACTTTTCATCTTAATAAAGCTATTCTTGTTTCCTGTTAGCGCTTGAGATTTCACCTCAGGCTGAGAAAGGTAAACCTTCAAGGCAACATCAAACCATTCAGCCCCATAGCTAGCCCTACGGGGCAGGAGAAGGCTTTCTCCGGTCAATCTCAGTAAAATCTTCAATGGCGAGATGACCCACAAGGTAACACGGATATTAGGCTAGTAAATTGATAAAAGGGGTTTTTAATAAAATGACGGGGTTTTTCTGGGCTGCTTGGGCAAAATCACAGCTTGATCAGAGAAATATAATGAACAACACAAATTATCGACTGAGGCAAGGTAGGCAAGAAATTTAGCATCAAACTTAGATTTAAATGGGATGGAAAGACTGGTGAGGAGCTGACAAGGGCATAGGAGATGAATCCTTGTCAAACAAAGGAAAACATTAAACATGAACAAACTTATAGGCAGAGCATGGCAGGCATGAATTCTTACCTAAACACTTCATTTGCTCAGTTAGAAATGATCATGTAGTGAAATGAAACATAACATATTACATATGAAACAAGAGAAAAACTTATGCTAAATTATCATACCACAGGGATCTCAGAAGTCAGAGCTGTGAAATTTTCATTAAAAATCTTGCCAATGACTGTACAATGAAGCTCTGCTACGCTACAGTAGCTTTCAGCCCTCAGAAAACTCTCCCCTCAGAAAAAACTCTCTTTACAAATGAATTTTTAATACAATAAAAAAAATAAAATGCTGCCCAAAACAGGGGCGCCATTTTAACTAACATTTCACAAATTAAAAAGGGTGTTTCATCTATGCTAAAATAAAACAGCGTATTCCTAAAAATCCTCTGATGGCTGACATATGGAGCGCTGATCCTTTTGAATCGGGACTGAGGATAAAAGTAGGCGAATCAAACCCGTCTTCTGCTGTAAAAGAAAACAAATCAACCCAAAAACTCCTGCGTTGTTTCACATAAATTACATAAATAGAACATGTAATAACTTTCCCCTTGAAAATCTCTAACCAAAAAGCCTAACAATTGGAGCACAGACTTCATCGTATGACTTACTGAGGTCATAGATAAAAACGAATCTTATACATCTAGCAACAGGTGTCTTCAGGTGACTGAAGTGAAGAGCAGGTGTCAAAGACGTGCGCCATATCTTTCTTTAGTTGACAACGGATTAAAACTTATGCGATCAATGCCAGCAAGCTCTATTTGACACATAAGGGCCTTATTTCATCTAGACGCATAATAATGGCAAAAAAGATTGGCCTAACACATGGGTTTCTATCTCATCATTCCTCAATCAACTCTTTTAGATCACCTGAAAATGTTGATACATCGTGACAAAAAACTGAGATTTTCAAATAGTCTACTAAAACTGAATCGCAACAAAGTTGCAATTCTTTGCCACGGCTCTTTTATTGCCCATGGGATCTCTGAAACATGTCGAGGAATCCCCACTTCAGATGGAAAGTAAAGAACATTCTCAAGTATTGCAGAGTACCCTTCTATAACATCAGAAACCATTAAATCCCTTGCATGCAATCTACCAGCCTTGCGAGCTAAAACTGATAACTTGCCATTTGTTATTGCCAAGGACATTGCTTCTGTTATCATCTGAATATTTCCAACCGGAAATAGAAGCCCATGTATTCCATCTTCAATATATTTTTGAATTATGGGGAGTTTGGGAACAATTATTGGCTTTTCAAATGACATTGCTCGTATCAGAATAGCTGGAAAAGCTTGTTCTTCATGAAAGGATCCATAAACCACCAAATCTGCAGTACTCAATAAGATGTTTACATCATCATCTTGAGAAGCATGTTGGACAATTCCAGTTCGAAATCCCAGTTGAAGTGCAACTGTCTGCAACGCCACCCCATAGGTGTTGTTGAAGCTGTTACTCACAATGACAAGCCTTAAAGAAGTACCGATAGAATCATTCATTTTAAACTTTGCCATTAATGCAGGGTAGCTTGCGTTACCAGTGCATGCTCCCTCCATATACCTGTGTAAGAAAATTGACTTCCGACAACTACAATTACAAAATCATCAGGTTTGAAGCTTAATTTAGATAGCAAGTCCTCTTTCCTGTTCAAAGCCATAAAATGTTCCACCTCCCATGTTTCCTTTGGGGAGCCAGGGATAACAAAGAAGTTGCCAAAAACAAATACAGAATACATCATCGCCATAGCATAGTCTGAAGAAACAACCACATTAGCTCTGTCAAATGCAGATTTCCAGTCACTGATAATGGTTCTATGTGTATCTGAAGCATAAATTCTTAGACACTTTCCTAATGTATCCTCATGAATGATCCATATGACAGGTACCATTCTAAAAGGTTCCTACATGAGGCTAGAGATTGTGACTTTTGCTTCAAGAGAGCTCACAACCACACCATCAAAATTTAGCCAGTCGAACAATCAAGCCAATTATAATATTAAATGTTTGTTTTGGATGTTGCAGCTGCTTAACTTGGACCCTGGAACAAAAGACATCAGAACACAATGTCGACTACAGTCTACTGCATTAGGAACTGGAAAACCATGTTCTTCAAGGGCCTTCATAAAGGCAAATTCTTTAAGAGCGGCAAGTCTTGATAGGTAGAGCCAATTATAGTTGTTTCGATGTCTCAAATAGTCACGCTTAGATTTAACAGCTCTAAACAATGTCCGGCCCAATCTATGCAATATCATTGCCAATGGATGAAGCAGCAGAATCAACCGCTTTAACAATAATATCAGTAGGTGGGCGAATCTCAGTTTCGAGCTTAAAAATCACCCAAGCCCACTTGTCACAGTCTTCACTAGCTGCTACATATGGAACACCTTCCTTCTGACACCTTTTTGCCCCCATCCACAGAGACATC
>APFE031472432.1:0-23341 GCA_000404065.3 Pinus taeda
GTTGAGAATAATTAATTTTATTTTATTATTAATGGAGAAAATGGTTACATTGTTGTAACTTTCTCCCTAGTTTAGGATTAGTTCCTATAGTTATGGGGTTTGGGTACAACTTCCTATTTCCTAGTATTGTATTTAATGATGTAATCTTTTGATTGAATGCAATAGAGTGAACGAGAGAATCCTCTCAAGTTTTGTGAGTGTAGTCTCCAGGTGCAGGCCACACCTGAGAACTACATCTCTTTTTTCAATCATATTTTATCTAAAATTTAGTAGGCAGGTTCTTAAAGGTCCTGAAAGGTCTTACCTCTGCAAAATTAAGGCACTGGTCCTGAGTCAAAGGTTGCTCTTGAAAGACAGTAAAGTCCTACTAGAAACCTGAATGGTTAGCCATGAAAGGTAGTAAAGTTCTAAAAGAATCCTGAAGGGTTGGCCATGAAAGGTAATAAAATCCTAATAGAAGAGTTGTCTTGAAATTCTTTACATAAGTTTGAGGCAAATTACCCAAACCATCCTATTTGTCAATAGGATTTTAATCACATACCACAATTTAGTGAGCCTAACTTACAAGGATAGTTGGGTGGATAGAAATTTCTTTTAAAGTAATTATCTAGTCACAGAATGCACTATCAATTAGATGTACCAGAGTATATATTGTTCTCATCCCTAAGATAAAATGTTATCAAGAGTTTCGCCACTTGCACTACTTACACTTCAGCGAAAATCCTACGAGTGATAGATTGCATCAACCCAAAAGACCACGAAAAGCCCATTCATGAGGTAACCTACTATTTCAAATTATTCTTGTATGTAATGACAATCTCTCCAACACCTATTAGCTCCCAAACTCATGAGAAGAGAAAAACTTTTGCAGGTGATAAGAGACATGTCAAATGGAGGTGTGGATTATAGCCTTGAATGCATTGGAAATACCAGTGCTTTCTAGACACCAATGATGTAAAGAAACCCTTTGTTCCCCATTTTCAAGTTCAATACCATTATAAAGTTCAATATCGTTGATAACAAAAATACTACTATTTAAGAAACTGATAACAAAGATCCTAGATATCTGGATCAGCTGAAACCTCCTACTAACTGATTAATTTCCATTAAGGTCTGCTAGGTATATGCATAAACAAAACTCTAAAGCCGCATTATGGTTCGTGTGTCCTCATGGTTAATGTTTTGGTCAATTGGTTGGGATTGTAGGTCTGGAGCTTGACAGTGTGGTTGCGATTTGATTCGAGTCCAAGAAAACTAAGCCTTCTTCTAGCAGAGTTTTTTATGGGTCGGAGGATTGTGGCATCCGTATTTGGTGGATTCAAGGGAAAATCCCAATTGCCTAATGTTACAGGAAAATGTGTAAACAAGGTAATGAATTATCAGATGACATACAATGGTTTTAAGCGAATTGTATTTAAAACCAGTGGTTCATGCTTTATTATTTTTCTTACAATATGCAGTTTGATTACAGGAAGTCCAAGGAAAGGAATTAATTACCCATGAGCTGCCTTTTGCATATATTAACAAATCATTTGATTAGTTGTTAGAAGGTAAGAGTTTGAGATGTTTTCTCCATCTCTAACCAAATATATTTTCCACTTTCTTCCAGCCAGCGACCATATATGTAGGAAATAGTCAATTTTGTTACTTCTAATAAAGGCTTTGTCACCTCTAATTGTCAATTGTGTTCCTACTAATAAAGCCTTTGTTACCTCACCTCTTACTTCTAATAAAGGCTTCGTCACCTCACCTCTTATGGAACTATATTATGTCCAGTGAGGGAAGCCTTATTTGTGTAGTTTTAGTCTCAAACCAAGTAAAATGACCTAGCTAAGGAATTTGTGCCCCTTCATAGCAGTTTTCCATTTAATATTAGATGTTTATGTTATAGATGGTATTTCATGTGGACTTATGGAGCAAAGCTTTATCATCTGTGAAGTGTTTAATTCAATTTCTTTAAATACTTAATGTAATGGTGTATTCATTTTTTATTAAAAGTTTGATTTATTGTAGTTTTGTTTTAGCTATAATATAGTTTATGTTTTATAGATAATAGACATAAAAATAAGTAGCTTTCAAAATATAGTATTTAAATTTAATGTTTATATTAAATATGTTTTTAAAATCTTTATAAATAATAATTAATATAGATATATCTTATTTCTGAACTTATTAAATATCCAAAGAGATTAAATTTAACTTCAAGAAATTTGTGCCCCTTCAAAGCAGTTTTCCATTTAATATTAGATGTTTATGTTATATATGGTATTTCATGTGGACTTATGGAGAAAAGCTTTATCATCTGTGAAGTGTTTAATTCAATTTCTTTAAATACTTAATGTAATGGTGTATTCATTTTTTTATTAAAAGTTTGATTTATTGTAGTTTTGTTTTAGCTATAATATAGTTTATGTTTTATAAATAATAGACATAAAAATAAGTAGCTTTCAAAATATAGTATTTAAATTTAATGTTTATATTAAATATGTTTTTAAAATCTTTATAAATAATAATTAATATAGATATATCTTATTTCTGAACTTATTAAATATCCAAAGAGATTAAATTTAACTTCAAAGAATTTTTTTATTTTTCTAGAGGTTTCAATAGATAATTTATGCTGGTTCTTATTAATATTATATTTTTATTTATATAAAATTCATATTTCTATATATAGAAACACTTTTATTTTTAATTTTATTAAATTATTACATGTTTTATATATTTTTTAAAATTTAATTTTTTTAACATGATATGCATAACATTCATGATATAGATAGATAGATTATATAACTTATTAACAAAAAAATATTGTAAATAAAGGATTTTTATATGCTTATTAATTAAATTTAAATATGAAATATTTAAATATAATGGTTATAGATATGAATTATTATTTTAATTATATGATCAAATAGATCCTAATTATAACATAAATATATGTCTCATTTCTATTTAGAAATTTTTTTTTAATTATATGTTTATCAATTCAATTTATTACGTTTTTATATGTTTGGAAATAAGAATTATTATGAATTTATTATTTTACTTATTACTTTTATAATTTGAGTTGATATTGTGCTTTATTATTATTACTATTATTTAGTTCAATGCTTCATTTTACTGTTACTTCAACATCTCTTCCATATTAAAGAGGCATTTAAATTTGACACTCATTTACAACCAGTACAACATCTCCCCCATATTGAGCCAAAATTTAAATATATACACTCATTTAGAGATATTATAACATCTTCCATACTGACCTGACCTGTAGAGTCTCTCCCTGGGTGCTAATTATGTTAGAGTGTCTGTAGGGGTAATAATTATGTTGTTGTTCGTGTTTTTCTTTTGAAGTATACACACATTAACAAGGACCAAAAAAATAACGTCTAAAGGAAAAGAAAAAGAAGAATGTAAAGGTAAGGCTAAGAAGATGGTCAGTAAACATGATAAAAATATGTCCATAGATTTGGAGAATAATTAAAGAAAAAGTATAGAAAGAAGAAGAGATGGATGTTGAGGGAAAAATGGGGATTAAAAGATGTGAATAATTGGGAGATCAAACATCAAAGTTTGAGTGGTTAATGTGATGAATAAGGGGTTTTCATGGATTTCTAGCTTATAGCCATCTTCATAATTAAATTTATCCTAGTGCTTCTCAATCTCAAGAGCTTCTCAAATGATATGAGAAATTTAATGGGGAGTTGGGGCTATGATTTTAGTTTGGTTGAATCAAATGAGATGTTTTAATTTAAGAAAATGTTCTGCAATAACAGATTTGGAGATGCAGTTATGGGTGGTATTAGGAATATTTTCTTTGAGGCAAGCTTTAAATGAATGATCAGTTTGGCCAATGTATGATTTTCTGCTAGAGAAAGGAATTTGTTATACCCCTAATTGCGACATGGGATATTATTTATCCTTGGATGAATGAAATAGTTGTTTAAGCATTTTATAGGCTTTATAGTGGGCTTTAATATTATTTTTGGCTAAAAATTTGGAGATAAGATCATTGGTGCATTGGATGTAAGGGAAAGGAGAGATTGAGGTGGAGGGGGGGATTTTGGTTCTTAGATTCTGGGCCTCACAAAAATATTTTTTGATTTAGGAGCAAGGGTAACCATTGGCCCTCAAGGATTTAATCAAACAACATTTTTCTTTCTCTAAGAACTAAGGAGTAGAAATTCAGATGGCATGAGTCACAAGACTATTTAAAATAATAGATTTTGCATCAAGGTGATGATGAGTGATAGAGTCCTTTCCTTATAGACATAGAGGGTTAATAATCAATCAGGAACATGGGAGATGAGAACATCTAGGGATGACGGGGATTTATTATTTTCCACTCCATGGAAACTTGGATATTTGGGGGGGGTGTGTTGTCTTGATGGTTAAGAAATGTCATGAGGTTGGACTGACCATGAGATCAAATGAAGAAGGTATCATCAACAAAATGGCACCAAAATTTTGATTTCAGATGCAAAGTGGTTAAAGCCTAATATTTGAAATCTTCCACAAAAATATTAGCTACCACAGGGGATAGGGAGGACCCCATGGCTCTTCCTTCAATCCACTTATAGTTTTTGGTTTGGGGTAGCATCAGATGCGATCTAAGACTCAAATTGTTTAGGAAGGATTGGGTAGAGGTATTCCAAAGAATTGAGAAAGTGTTTTGGGAAATTCCACCGAGAAGTGATTTAATTAAAATAATTAATATTTTTAATGGGGTTCCTAAGTCTAAACTTAGGAATATTAAATATTAATGGGTATTAATCTAATCAGGGGTGAAACTTCTAGAAAAAGCCTTGGATCAAGTCAAATTGATATGACCCTTTGATTATGTCTTAATCTAGGTCATTGGTTGCCCAACAAGAAGGTATAAGAAGGGACTTGAGGGTCATTTGGAAACACATAGAGAGATAGAGAAAAATCAATTTTTTGAAGTGAGAAGTTTTGAGCAAAAATTTATTAAGGAAATCTCTTGCCATTGAGGGGTAGGGATAACAACTTCGAGAGAGAGAGATTATCAGTCAGAGATACATTAGCAGAGAGAGGCAGTGAGTGATCTACAATCCTTGACGTAGAGGCTGACACAGGGCTAGAATAGCCACATAGAACTAGTGCATAGGAAAAGAGAGGAGTCTGAAATCTGTAGAGGAATTCGATTTTCAGAAGTTGGGAGTCGAGGTGTGAGATCGGGAGGCAAAAATCGAATTTCTTGGGCAACAGATTGACCAGCCAAAGAAGTGATGCAACACCCAAAGAGATTGACATTGGGTAGACGTAGACACTACGTAAAGGTAGCCAGAAAAGTAAGGAGGCAGTCAGCTTGGGTTTGGATCAACAAAGATTTCTCAGTGATTGTGTGAGGTAAAACTTCCAAAGCTTTTGCCAATATTTTTCTCTGTAACTGAATAAACTTGTGAGCTATTAAGTGATGTATTCATATTTTTCTACTACTTAATAATAATAAACCCTTAGAGCTGTTGCACCAGCTTTCCCACATTGGGTTTTACCGGGGACATTTGTCCAAGAATAACTATCCTATGTGTTTCTATTTTCCTTTCTCAGCTTCTATTTTTCAGAATCATATTTAATTGTTGTAGGTGCTTCAATAATTTTCTTCGATATTTCATGAAGAAATATGAAATAAGTTTGTAACTTAATTTACAATCTAGGAGAAGTAGATTCAGTTGATTGGAGTAGGATTCCTAAGATTGTTAGATCTAGGATTTTTCACATGGTATTAGAGCGAGCAAAACGAGAAACCCCAACGGTGAGTAGAAGGGGAAATAAAAAAGTTACAAGAGGTAGCAAATCGAAACTCGAGAAGGTTTGCGTAGTTCCTGCCAGAGGGTTGAAAATCCAAGCGAGTCTCTCTTTGAGTGAGTTGACAGAGAGAATAAACTTCTAGTTTCATTTTTGCAGTGGCAGAGGAAGAAGCACTGAGCCTCGGCGTGAGGAGAAACTGGTGGATGTAAATTGTTCATTAGGCATCTTAACTGAGATGAAAAGAGGTTAGAAGAAAGAACCAATGAAGCATAGTGAGGGAATACTTCCTTAGTGATTCCTTTCAAAGGAAATCAACATTTCTCAGTTATTGAGTAGCAGAGGAGTAGCAACTTACGAAGCTCCATAAGGGAGTGCATAAGTGAGTCCAGTAGCTACGTAGTAGGTAGAAAGAGGGAGTTGTTCGACAGTTTTCTGGAGGGATGACAACCATTGGCTTGAGGGATCAGGACAAGTTGGATAAGGCTTCTAAATATGCCATATGGAAGGATAAGATGACCTTCCTACTAGTTGAGCATGCCCTCAAGATTTACATTGATAATGTGGTGGTTGAACCTGCATATGCAAATCCGCTAAAAAATTACAAGGTTGAGATGGCTAAGGTGAAGAGGATGATCCTATACGGAGTCAAGGATCATGTGGTGTGCCACGTTGCAAGAAAAGGGACCGCTAAGGAAATGTGAGATGCCTTCACCACACTATATCAGGGAAATTCTGAACAATAGAATATTTACTTAGAGCCGAAGCTAAGATCTGCTCAGATGTAAAGGGGGGAGCGAGTGGATCCGTTCCTTATGAAGTTGAAGGAGGCCCATGATGAGTTGTTAGTTGCAGGACATACTCCTCAAGACTCAGGGTTGGTGAGGTTAGCTCTAAACACTCTCTTAGATGATTGACAGATCTTTCTCTAGAGTATCCAGGGTAGAGCAACATTTCCAAATTGGGACGAGATGTGGGTAGCTCTAAGACACGAACAACTGAGGAGAGAGCTATTGAAGGTGAAACTTGAGGAGAGTAGCAGCAACATTGGATCAAAGGATAATGTGCACGAAGATGATAATGCATCCCTTGCATCGAATGGATCGCCAAGACAACAGATATGTAAGAAGGACATATCCAAGGTGAAGTATTTCAAATGTGGCGATATGGGCCACTATGCATCTCAGTGTCCTTTGAGGAAAAAGGACAAGGATGAGAAGCATGATCCCAAGGTTGCATCCATAAATATTGACAAGGAGGAGTTCGCCATGATAGCCAAGATACCTCCAAGAGGGAGGTGGGATGATATAGAGTTGTAGTCGAGAGGACTACAAATAAGTAGGATCCTTGAGGAGTCCACCTCTTGGATCATCACCTTGCTACGGGAGTCGATGATCAATACTAGCAAGATGGTGGAGTTTTAGTTGGTGCCATGGAGAGTTGATTCAGGGCTGCAGTAGCCAGGAGAGTTAGAGACTGAGCAGCAATGCAATGGCTTCAGAGGCAAAGTGGGACTAGCAGCAGTCAGGATTTCAGCATTGAGGAGTATCCACTGGATTCTTGTCTAGTATTGGTTGTTTTCAGTTTCTTCTCTTAGCAACTGACTTGCAGTATGGATGTAGTGTTAGCGTTGGCAGTGCTAGCAGCATAACAAATGCAACGTTCAAGAGAGAGTGTAGTGTATATGTAGCATTGGTAGTGGTAGTATCAAAGGCAGCAACACAGTGGTTGGTGGACAATACACCAGACATCAAAAATGCAGAAACGATGCTTCAGAGTGAGAGCAATATGTAGAGAGGCAATATATTGCTAGAGAATGTTCCTCACTGAGAGGAATTATTGAATTGGGGTAGCATCAGATGTGCTCTAAGCCTCAAATTATACAACAAATCTTAGACACATGTATTCCAAAGAACTCTGATTTTTTTTTTGGAAATTGCACCCATAAGTGATTTTATTAAAATAATTAATATTTTTAATGGGGTTCCTAAGTCTAAACTTAGGAAAATTAAAATATTAATGAGTATTAATCTAATCAAGGGCGAAACTTCTAGAAAAATCCATGGATCAACTCAAATCAATCTGAGCCTTTGATTATGTTTTAATATAGGTTGTTAGTTGCCTAGCAAAAGATATAAAAAGGCACATGAGGGTCATTTCGAAAACACATAGAGTGATAGAGAAAATTGATTTTCTGAAGTGAGAAGTTCTTAGGATGAAAAATCGATTGAGGAAATCTCATGAGTTGAGGGGCAGTGATAGTACTTTCGGAGAGAGAGATTCTCAGCTAAAGATACATCAGCAAAGAGAGGTAGTGAGTGATCTAGAAGCCTTGATGCAGAGGTTGATGCAAGGCTAAAATATCCATGAAGAACAATCATAGAGGGAAAGAGAGGAGTCCAAAATCTGCGGAGGAATTTGATTTTCAAAAGTCGGGAGCTGGGGTGTGAGACTAGGAGGCAACAATCGAATTTCTTGAGCGGGAGATTGAACAGCCAGAGAACTGATGCAACACTCAAAGAGATTGATGTTGGGCTCATGCAGACACTGCATAGAGGGAGCCAGAAAATCTGGGAGGCACTCAGTTTGGGGTTGGATCAACCAAGATTTCTCAGTGATTGTGTGAGGTAAAACTCACAAAGATTCTACTAGTATTTTTCTCTAGAACTGAATAACCCTGTGAAGTATTCAATGATGTATTCATATTTTTCTACTGCTTAATAATAATAAACCCTCGGAGTTGTTGCATCGATGTTCTTGCATTGGGTTTTTTCAAGGACATTTGTCCAAAAATAAATATGTCCTATCTGTTTGTATTTTCCTTGCTCATTTTCTATGTTTCAGAATCATATTTAATTGGTGTAGGTTTCTCTAGTAATTTGCTTCGATATTTCACGAATAAATCTAAAATAAGTTTCTAACTTAATTTACAATCTAGAAGTAGATTATGTTGGTTGTAGTAGGATTCCTGAGATTGTTAGAGCTAGGAGATTTCACTATAGTAAGTCCCTTTAAAGGAAAATAAAATAGAAGGGAGATAGTTTTGAATGAGATTTAGGTTTTCAAGATCACCCAACTTAGAGATTAGATCAAACGCTTTGGGAACTAGGATTTTGGTGAACAAAGATACAACATGAAAACTAACCATAGTGTCTTGTTCATCTAAGTGAATGTTCCAATATTTTTGGATGTGAATGGAGTTGCTAAAGAGGGTAATAATTATGTTGTTGTTAGTGTTTCTTGGAGTAAATTTTCCTTAGAGTTTTGAAGTATATACATATTAACATGGAAAAAAAAATTATGATGTCCAAAAGGAAGAAAGTAAAAGAAAATTAAAGATAATAATCAAAAGTGAGACCTTAAAGACGATAAACGAATTTTCATGCATTTGGAGAATAATTAATGAAAAAATGTAGAAAGAAAGAGATGGATGTCGAGGGAAAATTGGGGATTAAAAGATGTGATTAATTGGAAAGAAAGAATTTTTATCGTCTTGATCATGATAATCAAAGATAAAAAATATATAATATAAATATGAACAAATACTAATTACCTTATAGATTATAATATAAAAATATTTAGTGTTTTCTAATATTAAAAGTTGCTAATATTAATAAATATAATATTGAAATTAAAGATATAAAATAAAATTAGAGAATTTGTTTGAATTAATGATTTAACCAATAAGTAAAAGGGATCAACATGAAAAACGAAATAAAAAAATTGGAAGAGCAAATTAGGGTAAGGAAGATATGAAGAAATGAAAACTTCAAGAAACCAAAAACATGAATCAAAGAATAAAAGATTAAAGAGAGAGGGAGGGAGGGGAAGTGGGAGACCAAACATGGAATGTTGAGTGGTCAAGGTGATGAATAAGGGGTTTCCATGATTGTCTTGTTTATATCCATCTTTGCAATTAAATTTATCCTAGTGCTTCTCAATTTCAAGATATTCTCGAATGGTATGAGAAGTATAATGGGGAGTTGAGGCTAGGATTTTAGTTTTGTCGAATCATATGTTTTGATTTAAAAGAATGTTCTACAATAGTAGATTTGGAAATGCAATTTTGGGTGGTATTAGCAATATTTTCTTTGAGGAAAACTTTAAATTAATGGTCAGTTTGGAAAATGTGTGATATCCCACTAGAGAAAGGAATTTGCTATACTCCTAATCACAACAAAGGATCTGATTTATCCTTGGTTGAACATAATAGCTTTTTAAGCATTTTATAAGGTTTAAAGAGGGTTTTGATATTGTTTTTGGCTAGAAATTTGGAGAAAAGATCAAATGTGTATTACATGTAAGGGAAAGGAGAGCTTGTGGTGGGGGGATTTTCTTTCTTATATTCTAGGCATCACAAAAATATTTGTTGATTTGGGATAAATAGAAACCATTGACCCTCAAAGATTTATTCAAACAATCTTTTTCTTTCTCCAAGAAT
This sequence comes from Pinus taeda, assembly GCA_000404065.3. Taxonomy (NCBI): domain Eukaryota; kingdom Viridiplantae; phylum Streptophyta; class Pinopsida; order Pinales; family Pinaceae; genus Pinus; species Pinus taeda. The sequence continues at coordinate 10,214 of APFE031472432.1, forward strand.
TGAGGAGCATAAATTCAGATGGCATGAGTCATAAGTCTTTCAAATAACAGATTCTTCATCAAGGTGATAATGAAAATGGACATAGATGAATTGATATTGTGATTCCTTTTCTTATAGATATGGAGGGTGAATGATCCATTAGGAATATGGTAGATGAGAATATCTAGGAATGTCGAAGCTTAGAACAGATTGTGCACTACCAAAGTATTTTCGTAAGTCCCATTCGAGGTCGAGAGAGGGACAAGAAATGAAATTGTTGTACGAACACAAATACTGATTGGCCATGTGCTAGCAGACGATGTATATATAAATAGAGATGCATTGCCACGCGCAATCAGGATATTGGAGTTGGACTTGCCAATCAATTAATAAACCTTCGAACACAACCAATATATATACGAACCCCTTACTTGCAAGAGTATATCTCAGATTTGTCAATTATGTTATGGTCGGAGTACTACTCAACAGCCACCTGATTGAATTAGGAGAAGCAGTAGGTATTATTGCGGGACAATCCATTATTTTGACTCCATGGAAAATTGGATATTGGGGGAAATTTTGTTTAGATGGTTAAGAAATGTCAAGAGAGTGGATTGGCTATGAGACCAAATGATGAAGGTATCATCAACAAAATAGTACCAAACTTTTAGTTTCATATGCCAAGTTATTAAAGCCCAAGCTTTAAAATCTTCCATAAAAATATTAGCTACCAGGGAATAAGAAAGACTCCATCGCTCTACCTTTATTCTACTTATAGTAAGTCCCTTTAAAGGAAAGGAAAGTAGAAGAGATATAGATTTGAATGATAATTAGGCTTTCATGATCATCCAACTTAGATATTAGATCAAGAGCTTAGGAAACTACGATTTTGGTAAACAAAGATAGAACATAAAAACTAACCATAATGTCTTGTTCATCTCGGTGAAGGTTCTTAGATTTTTGGATGATGTTAATGGAGTTATTAAAAGGGAATATTTCCTATGAAGAATTGAAGTTATTCAGTAAGAAAGTGGCTAAGAGGATCCGTGGGTGCTCATACATAACTAACAATAGGCCTAATGGGAATTTTATATTTATGAATCTTTGATTTCCTATATATTTTTGAGGTTTGGAGGATGTGAGGTTTTATGAATCTTTGATTTCCTATATATTTTTGAGGTTTGGGTCAAGGGATGAATATTTGCTTGTTTTTTGGACAAGATAGGTTATGGAATTAATTGGATTTTTGGTAACAGGTTTATAGGAGGAAGAAGATAGAATAACAAGGAATTTATATTTATAATCAAAGCTATTAAAAATGACAATAGAATTACTCTTATTAACTTTGAGGATAAAAATATTAGGGTCATTATTAAGGAGATGAATGGACTAGAATTACTCTTTAGTTAAGCTAGTTTTGGGAAGTTTAGAATGACATGGTTATGTATTCAGATAAAAAATAACACATAAACATAAGAAAAGATAAATCCATGACTAGATAATAAGTCACTTCAAGGGGGAAATCTCCCTTTACATCACATAAATGAAAAATTATTGGATGGTTCTAATGGCAACACATCCTTGCTATATATTCGAGTCTAAAACATCAAAACATAATAATAATCTAAGGGAACAACAATAACAATGTTGGGTTTCTTTGGGGTACACAATAAAAATATAGGGGCTACACTCATATTAGAAGGACCTCACATGCCCCTCTCCTTAAAACCAACGTTGTACTCAACGCTTGAGTAGTTATGGATGCTTCTATATAAAATACTCATCCTCGCATGTGGAATCTTCAACATGTAAGCTCTTGCACTTAATGAGATGCTCTAAAATTGAACGATTATGTTGTTGTTCAATTCTTTTTTCCCTGATTTCTTTAGTCTCTAATATGATTTTTCCTTCCTGCTAAAGTTCTAGAAATCTAATTTGAACTGGGAGCTTGTCACGTATAACTTTCTTTAAGAATGAAATATGAAACATCACAGCTAGTTTACAGATCATATTTGAACTGTTGGTGAAAAGTTTGCAAAAGAAATAGCAAATTTGAATTTGTTGTACAAAATTACCTAAATTAAAAAAGAAAATTTGGTTGAATAAGAGTCTCGATGAGGTAGATATCGTTGATTTAAATTCAGTTATGTTATAGAAATGTTTTTGATGACAATTCATGGACGATGACACTCCAATATTTTTTTGCAGTTTTTGTACATAATTTTAGAAAACTGCTTCTATATCTGAGCTCTTCTTGAAAAATAACCAAATTTCAAAAACCAAATTGGTGAAATTAGAGTCCGGATGAGGGAGCTATTTCCGATTTAAAATCAACGCTTTTTAAAGAAATTTTTGTGACAACGAGACAGTTCGAGCATGAATATTAATTACTAGAGTGCCTAGATCAGGATTTTAATCACATGGGAAGGTATAGAATTGTCGTTCCTTTTCCAATAATAGGTTATAATAAAAATTCTAATTTATATCAGCCGAGTTATTTCCATTTTAAATTGTCGCCAAAGTAAGTGATTTTATTCAAAACCCTTACTCTATTTTAGGGATTCTAGCAAGATAAAGTTTACAGGAAAAAATGATGGTCCTACTATTGAAAATTTATACAATATTACAAGTCTAAATCCAAGTATTTTTGGATAGTCAAAAATTGCTTGATATGGAATATGAGGCTGATAAATGGTGGTTCTCACTAGATAGTTCAGTGTGACGACTTACTGGTGAACAACTTGAAAAAATCCTTTTGGAAAATTGGTATCATACTCAAAAGAAGGACAATAAGAAACATAACAGTTGTTTTTTACTAGTATCTCCATACTACATGTTCATGGACGTATTTAGAAGGAGAAGATCAGTATGGCTATTCGCCCTAAGTGCAAGTAAAATCTAGTTCATTTCAAATTTCCCACACACTTGCAAGTTCTATCACAACATACTAAAAGAACACACATTGATGGGGCACATATTAAAATATTCATTGACTTGAACGTGACCATGGATAAATATGTATTACATGTTGAATTTTATGCTTTATAAATGGATGAGACAGATATTTTTTTGGGTTAGCCCTAGATCGATTCAGCTCGTACTATCAATATTAATGTAAAGAAGAAATTCCTAAAGCTCTAATATAAAACGAAGAAGATTACATTGCAGGATATTTCCATCACTAAATAGGTAGAGTCCAATGAGGCCAAAGAATAAAACTCTACAGGTACTGACACATCAAATGAGGAGTTTGTGGTGGAAGAAATAGTGGAAGACAATAAGCAAATGCCGGTATCGTGAAAGGAACCCGATGCCACTCAGGCTCCATAAGGTGGGGAATTTAAGAAAGATACACCATCAATTAAAACTTCATCTTATCACCACCTGCATGACCCAACAAGATGACAACTAGAAAGGTGGCAAAGAATTAGCAACAACGATGACAACCCGCGGAAGACAAATAGAAAGGTGCAAGGATCCACCCACAACACATCAACATAAAGGAACTACAAGAGCCAACTTCCATCGCAAGTGATAGAGGCACTCGCTAGATTGAGTGCCCACCTTTCTCTTGGATGGCTAGATGCCCGTGCATGTTATCATTGCACTACTCTTTTGAGTAGATCATACTATTTTTGTTCTTCTCATGTTTTGGGGATGAAAGAGGATTAAGGGGGTGGAATGTAGTATACCTAGGGGGGATAATATGGAGTACAAAGGGAGGTACCCAAGTGTTATAGACATATTTGGGCACTAGAACCCCAATCGCATATGTCCATAAACCAAGGGATTCTAAGCCCCTAAAAGTGTTGTTTTATACCTTAAAGGAGAAAGGTTATTTGATTACATCATCTCCCAGAAGTTCTCCATGAAAAACTACTCAGAATTGGTCAAAACAGGACCATACAGACTGCTTAGTGCTAAGGGTGCAATGCATCTCGCCTGCTAGATGCAAAAAGTGTGATGCATACTAGAAATCCCTTCTATAGGATGTGATGAGCGAGAGCAGAAAAATGGCAGAAGCAGTTTGCTAGGTGGAAACCTAGAGAATCTTATAGAGACTGCTCATTTGAGACTTGCCTCTCTGAATTCGCCTAGGGATGAGTAAGAGATCATGAAATCTGCAAGTGGAACCAAGAACTATCAGTGAGATGACACTAATCAATATCCCAGAAGCTAACTCACCCACCTGCAAATATGTATATATGGAACCCTCATCCTAGAGATCCAAAGGCTGGAATTTTGTATTTTGTAAGGAAGTGTTGTTGGTTTCTCTATGCAACATTGTACTGTTGGGTGATCTAAGCTTTTCATGAGGTGAAGAGGGCTTTCATGCTGGGAGGATGGCGCTAGGTCAGACCAATGGGTTGTAATCCTCTCTTCTACTACTTCTATCAATAAAGCTATTTGAGTTTTCCTCCATATTCTTGTATATCTCTGAATATTCTGTTGATATATGCATTTGTATGGTTAATATACATCTGATCCTATATTGTTTTTTGTTTTAGATCTCTGTGCTTTGATGGTATTATACTGCTTTGACTCTACAAATGTTCTTTGAAGTGGGACAAGTAAGGAAGGAGTGGCAAAGCTCTGTCAAAGGAGGGAGGAAACAAGCAAGGAACCAAGCGAAAGATTGAGGTTGGTACTCTCTCATTCTCTCTCATTTATCTCTCATAAACCAAAACACAAGTAACTTTAGTTTGTTTGTTTCTAAGATAGCTACCCATATTAGTGGGACTAGCAGCTCTGAGTAGACATTGGTTTTCCCAATAAAAAAATGGCGAATCCATTGGGGAGTGAATAGCTTGTTTGCTTGTTTCTATTTGTTTTCTTTATAAACAACAAACGGAGTTTGAAGTTAAGCCAGCTAGCCTTCAAACTGAATTTGCTATGCAAGTGCAAAGTAGATCAATGTTGCTTCAATCCATCTCCGAGTTTTGTTTATAAACTAAACAACTGACTTGCAAACAGCCAAAGTGCCCTGGTGGTAGCTCAAGTAACCTCATTAGATTAGCCTCTATACTTTGTGTTTACTACCTATCATTAGCTCATCCTAAACCCCTGAACTTACCAGAAAACTGTGAGCAAAAACCAAGCCTAGTCTCGTTCTTGGACCATCGCACTGTCTCGCATTGGTAGTCTGGATGCATCACACCTCCCGTGTGCTGTAGGTGAGATGCATCACTATTTTCGTATGTTACAAGTGCAATGATCAGGTAAGACTGTTTCTGCCTCTAGATTTTGGTTTTCTCTTCATTGTCTTCAGCTTTATTCAGTAGTTTTGTTGTCTGTGATCAGTACATCACTATTGAAACTCCCTTCCTTTGCATTATTCAACCTCCATTGATAAAGAATTGTTAATGTTTTTACGTTTTTTTTGTCATTTACAGTTCTCTTTTGCAAACATTAGCTTAATTGAACTGTCATTTTCTGATTTGAAACTATCGCAAGTGTCTTTTTCATATCAAAGAAAAGAGTCTTCCTCTTTTTGATAGTTGATTACACTTTTACCATTGCATTTGATTTGAATTAATAGTATTTCAAGTGTCGAAAGCAATTTTTGAATTCGAAATCGCAAAGTGTCGTCTTAGTCTTCCTTTTTTTTTTTGAAAAGTAAATTTTTAGTACTGTCACTTTGAAAGAAGCATAGTTCAGATTTGTACTTAGCATTCTTTTTCTCGTTTACACATTAAGAAAGCGGAAAACAAATACATGCATGTGCATTTGCATTTAGACTGCTTGTGGAAATTGGTTTTGGATAGTGCATCTTAGTGTGTGATCTCTGCTCTATGTTGAAAGGATTTTACTTCTCTTTCCTTAGTAGCTAGGATTTTCATTGCAAAAAGAAAGTAAACAATTGTTTATCATCTTAGATTGTGTATTTAGGAATTGTATATCTAGATCACGTGGTGAACCTTAAAGGCAAACTTATTAAGAAAGATCAACTATAAAATAAATCTCAATGAACATAAAAATGGTTTGGAACCTAACGCACAACATTTAGAAGCCTAGGCTAGATACGTATTCTGGCATCGTAAAGCCTGGTAAATATCGCTTTCATCGCAAGTTGGGTGATTCCTCCTCTTTGAGACGACAAGTGCTAGTACGGCCTTGTGCTCCCATGTACCGTCGAGTATATATTGAGAGACCACAATAGGCTACATCCTTTATCCTTAGGAAGCCGTGTCTGCTGCCCTATCGATCGTAATGCGCTAAACACATCATTTGATAAGATTGACTTCCGTACCATAAAAATTATTCTACAGTTTTGCGATTGATTTGGTAATCCCTCTGTCTAGATTTCCAGATTAGTCACTTTCATTCCTTTTTACACTCCTTAAAAGAAAAGGTCCATTTGAGCACTTGTCACTTCAGGCTCATTAAAAATCGAAGGCGACTAGAGTCATCTTTAGCTTTTTCTCGACTCTTAAAAATTGAAAAAGCAAGTTGTGTCAAAGTGTCATAAAATTTATTTTAATTGGAATAACGTCACTATTGCCTCGTTGGTCTTAGGTTGAGAAAATGGAGTCCACCAACCAAGGATTTCCCGTTGGGGGAAATCCTAGTCCTTTCTCCTCTTGGGGAGATGTTGGTGCACCTCATATGGCTACTTTGTCCCTTCCAGGGCTTACAATCAACCTACTAGTCTGGTTTTTCTCGAACTCTATCATTCAAAGCACCGTGATTCCTGAGCAATCAAATCAGCAACTAGATGATACTAAAGTTACCCCCCAACCTTCTACTTCGTCTATGTCTCCCTCTCCTTCTTCCTCTTCGCTTGGTGAAGCTAGTAAAACTAGGAACCAAGTAACTAAGAAGAAGAAGAAAGGGAAGGAGAAGAAGAAGAACAAGCCAACAGTGAAAGGGGACAACCATGCATCGTCTGGAAAAAATCCACACACTGCACCATCCAAACATAAATCTCCATGTGTCATTTGCAAATGAGACCACTATCATCGATATTGTCCTTTCATCCCATGGATCTTAAGGGACTGGTCTCCCCACTTACACAATTCGGTGTTGTCAACCTATAACGATCATGTTGAAAGTACACTGTCAACTAGTGAAAATGAAGTCAATCGACAGAAAGGAAGATCTAAATTTCCTTGTAGACTGTGTGAAGGCAATCATGACCTCCACCGTTGTCCCTTCTTGGACAAAGCTAAAAGAGTCTTGGACAACCATCCTGCTTCACCGCAACGACTTCCTCCTGGATACAAGAAACTCTTGCTGAGTCCATCGCTAGTTGAAAATCTGACTGACACACCTTTGTTGTCGGTCGAAGAACCTATCATTGAAGGTAAACCCTTTAAGTCCACACCAGACCAAAGCCAACAGGTCGAGATGGAAGTCGACCCAGTCTTGTCTTTAGAAGGTCCACCTTCAAATGGTACTATCATCAAAGAGAATGAGCACAACACTGTTCAAATTCTTTTCGTTAACACAAAATATGATGAACATGGGGGCAATCTACCTATTCCTTTACTGTAGGAAGGAAGTTTGTCAGAGATTTACCTGGCCATTTATTCGATCCCTCCTCCAAGCAGCCTAGTTGTTTCCTTCAATTGGAATCTACTAGGAAGACCCCACCTACCATCTAACGTACCATTCCGAATCATAGTACAAGCTTACAGAATGATCATGGTTGGTACTATCATAGATGAAGGGGCTTCTGTGGGTATCCTTTCCTCAATTAGTTGGAAAGTGCTTGGTTCGCCATCGCTTCTGCCTAAGATTCGAAATCTGATAGGCTTCAACAAAGGAACCAATCGACTCTTAGGGATCCTTCCAAATTTTCCTATAACTTTGATAAGGAAAACTATTCATCTAAATGTGATGGTAGTCCAAGGACCTTTAGATTACAATCTACTCCTTGGGCATGACTACATTTATAGCATGCGAGCTATTTTTTCCTCGCTCTTTCGAGTGATGTGTTTTTCGCATGAAGGCAGAGTGGTCCAGCTTGTAGACCAGATTTCATTCCTCAGTCCAAACATAACTATTAGTCAAATGTCGTCCCTAACTAGTCTTTTTACACAAGGAATGTCTCATCAATCCCCAGTCCGTCCGCCTGATGAGCACGAGTGATTCGGTGTTCGTGACTGAAACCCAGGGGGCATGCACCCTGGTCTGCTTCCGTATGAAAACTTTAGGTATAGGGTAGGTTTCTGCGGAGGATATATGACTAGTCTGACACACCCGTCCGTTTAGGAAAATGGGATTAGACTGGAATAAGATTCCCTCCTCAAAGTTATGTGAGCGGAAGTGACGCACCATTCACCTTTGTGTATTTTGATGGACAAAGCTAAGGAAGTGTTTTGTCTGCAAGTGTGGATGGAGTAATCTTGCAAATGCAAGAACTTTCATATGGTAACCTAGAAACCCTTATTTTCTTTATACCTGGGGGCATGCAAACCTTTTGCATGCAAGTGAAAAGCCACGTTTTATTTTTGTAGTTTGTAGGCTTATTTTCTTAGTTTGTAGGCCCTCAACCCTTTAACCTCGTAGGTGGGTTGTTCCTAGCTTGCATAATAAAGGCTCCGGAGCAAAGTTTTGAATGGGGCAAGCTCCCTAAAAAATGAACCTATCGATGATACGTCCTTATTATACGACTCGCACGAGCAGTTTTATGCGAAGTTCAATCTTTTTAAAAAATAAACGTAGCAATGAGCATATGTTCCACTAGAGTTTAAGCTCATTAAAAAAAAGAAGAACTTGCCTTTGGTAAATAGCCATTATGATCGCATAATTATCAACTTTTGAACCTTGGTCGCCTTCATACCATCACCTCCACTTTTTGAGCTAATCATACTCCTCCATTTGATTGTTTATCCCTTTTGAGGAAGATCTACGACAAGTGATTCTAATAGCCATCTTCTTTACACTTCCATGATTTAAAAGTTCCAAACCTTAGCTTGAACTAGCTACTATTCAAAAACATCACTCGTTCCTCAAAAAATGAGTCTCCTTTAAGTTCCTTTCATCTGACTCGTAAAATATGAAAATATTGCCAAGAAATTGGCCTCTCCAGCTCGTTAAAGTGATTGGAAGTGCCATCCCTCCTCTATATTTTAATCTTTTTGGACCTGAGGGATCATTGCACAAAAAGATCAAGCACTTGTCTTGTTCGACTCATTAAAACTATCGAAAAGTCATCCCTTTAGTATTATTTTATACTTTTTCAGAATTAAGGGATTATATTATGAAAAAGGATTACTGGAGTTTCCTTTCCATCTCTTTTCAGACTTTATAAAATTGAAAAGGACTGAGTTATCTTCGTCATTAAACTTGTTAAAACAATAGCGACGAACTTGTCCATGTAGACAAGAGCGAGTTTCACTGTCACTAGGCTCGTTAAAACATAGCGACGGTTTTGCCTGAAGGGAAAATTATAGAATAAGCATATGTTATCCTCCTCAAGCTTAACAAAAATAAAGAGGTACTGGTCAAAAATGGCTGGGGAAAAATTGGGAAGAAAACTTGAAGAAACTTTATTGGTAGCAGGTTGGTCTTGAACATGACACTTTCACTCCATCACCATGATTGAGTCAGGTTGGGTTATTACATTCACCGGTCATATCACCATTGATCCTCCGTACCATCCATTTTTGGGGTTAATGCTACCAATCCATTTCATTGTCACCAATACGTTCAAGAGAAGTCACTCAAAGAATTTACCAACATAGCTTATGCCTCATCTGCTGCAATACCTTCACACTTCATTCTTTCATGACCGCCACCCCAAACCTTCTATCATCATATCGTTTTCACCTCCACAAAATCATTTGCTCCATTTCGTGTCATAGATGTGGGATTCATTAAGGCCCTCCTACAACGGGTCACTTCTTGTTGACATCAGCTCATTATCCAAGAAGTTGACCTAGAAACAACCCTTTCAGTACTTTGAAGCTTGCATGCCTCAATGGCAAGTTTCTCACTTCCGACGACAAGTTCACATCAATGGCCTTCGACTGAAAGATTTTGCGTGGTGTTCGACATCAACTTGTGTGTTCACACCACGTGAATTGTACTGCAGTACCTTGAGGGTCATCATCATTATCGGTGATTCCTCTCGCGCCTGTTAACAACTTACATCATTGGCTGGTAATCAAGCGATGTCTTTCCATGTTCGACACTAGAACATCTTTTCATATGGATCAACTTGTACTTCGAGCAAAGATTGAATGAGTTTGAAGACCCCAAATCTAGTTTCATCCATCTGGGCTATGATATATTCAGAAAAATAAAGAAATTAAATGCACATTATAGCTGCACAAATAATCATCCAAACTAAGGGATGGTGGCTCTACTAGAATCATCAGTCTACCACACAGACAATTGTTTGTCCTATGTACATGAAAATGAACTTATAAAGCTGAGCATGGGATCATGAAAATATTATGAAGATAATGTATTGTATTGTATCTTATTACAGGTCACCTTCCAGTTCGGAAAACCTCGGATCCTCATGATAAAGCATTTCACCCGACATCAAAAGATTTACGACCTCATGCTTTAGGGGGCAGCTGCTATAGACGTATTTGGGCACTGCAACCCCAATTGCATATGTCCATAAACAAAGGGCTTCTAAGCCCCTAAAAGTGTTTTTTTATACCCTAAAGGAGCAAGGTCAGTTGATTACATCATCTCCCAGAAGTTCTCCCTGAAAAACTATTCAGAACTAGTCAAAACAGGACCATACAGATTGATCAGTGCTAAGGGTCTGATGCATCTCACCCGGTACATGCAAAAAGTGTGATGCGTACTAGAAAGCCCTTCTGTAGGGTGTGATGACTGAGAGAAGACAAATGGTAGAAGTAGTTTGCTAGGTGGAAACCCAGAGAATCTTCTAGAAACTACTCATTTGACACTTGCCTCTCTGAATTTGCCCAGGGATGAGTAAGAGATCATGAAATCTCCAAGTGGAACCAAGAACTATCACTGGGATGACACTAATCAAATCCTAGAAGCTCACTCACCTACATGCAAATATCTATATATGGATCCCTCATCCTAGAGATCCAAAGGCTGGAATTTTGTATTTTGTAAGGAATTGTTGTTGGTTTCTTTGTTCAACATTGTACTGTTGGGTGATCTAAGCTTTTCATGAGGCGAAGAGGGTTTTCATGCTGGGAGGATGGCACTAGGTCAGACCAATCGGTTGTAATCCTCTCTTCTACTACTTCTATCAATAAAGCTATTTGAGTTTTCCTCCATATTCTTGTATATCTCTGAATATTGTGTCGATATATGCATTTGTATGGTTAATATACATATGATCCTATTTATGGTTATAGATCTCTATGCTTTGATGGTATTATGTTGCTTTGACTCTACAAGTGTTCTTTGAAGCGGGACAAGTAAGGAAAGAGTGGCGAGGTTCTGTCAAAGGAGGGAGGAAACAAGCAAGGAACCAAGCAAAAGATTCAGGTTGGTACTCTCTGCTTCTCTCTCATCTATCTCTCATAAAGGAAAACACAAGTAACTTTAGTTAGTTTGTTTCTAAGATAGCTACCCATCTTAGTGGGAATAGCAGCTTTGAATAGACACTAGTTTTCTCGATAACACCAAGGTAATAATGTGATGTAAGGATAATAAATAAATGGGTCGTAGTTAATAAATAAAGAGGGTAGGCCGCATAATGTAAGGAAGCACAAGTAATTAGGAAATAATGTAACAATCCCATGGTATTGGATATATGGTATTGAGAGACCCATGGTTATTATGCATGGTATTGTATGTATGAAGCCTATATAGAGGCTAGAGAATCTCCATTGAGACATGTCTAGTATTGTTTTGTATTGACAGAAATTACATTGTGGAGTGATCTCCTTCCTTACGGAGTAGTTGTATGGTCTTGTAATTTTTATATATCATGTTTCATTTCTTCTTCTTCTTCTTCATGTGTCACAGTAGAATGTTTGGGTTTATTACTAGGTGTTTAAATTTTATTTCTTCGGGTCATCAATTAATGATATTTATGCTTCACTATTTGCTTTGAATCACTTAAAATTAATTTTTCAAAAAAAACTTATGAAATTGTTTTTTTTTAAATACACACATTTTTCTTGCTTTGTAGGATCTCGATATTTAATTTGTTGTACCTCAGCGATTTCAGATCCCTAAGATATGAAATATCATCCTGTGGTATCCCTATGAGTCGTCTCTCCAATTCTACAAGTTTTATTGAGATTGGATTCTTCAAGAAATATTTATGCCCAATCTCCCACAATGAACTGATTATATACTCGTTCATTAGAGAGAAATTGTATGGCGTTCCATGTGTAATTGTTTTGACCTTTGACCCTGAAAACGATACCCAAAAAATTGCAGTCCACCCTATTTCCATCATTTTTTATTAAATTCAAATCTGATGCTCAGAGAAAAAGTTATGACTATTTTCCCAAGGTCAACTGTTTGAGATGGAATTCCGGAGCCTGCAAAAACCCTAACTTCCTTGGATCATATCTCCGAAAATATAGCGAGCAAAGATCTGAAATTCACATACGAGGTTCACTAATATTTCGGCTCCACAAAATTTTAATTTCATATTCTGAATCTTTGTAGAAAAAAAATTATAGAGAAAAATCCACAATGTCCTATTTGAAGTAGTGAAACCCTAGAATCCAAAGCTCCGATCGCAAATGTTATTCAGCTAGCTCACAAATAGATAGATCAACGACTTAAAAATTATCCTCTTTGAGGGGGAAACCTCCTTTACATTACATAAATGAACAATTCTTGGATGATTCAAATGACAAAACATCCTTTCTATATATAGGAGTGTTGTATAGGTAAATCCCCTCTACGGATAGAGGCGATCCCTACTAGCCCAACAGGGGTCTAGCAACAATCGAACAATGCTACACCGCAGGTTCCTAGTTGTAATTAACAAGTGGGTGAGAATAACCTACTTGGATTCCAACGCTTGTTTGTCGAAGAGATATTCCTCTCGCTCCTTCACTCCAGCCGATCACAATTCCCCACTATCCTCGCGGATGAATACCTGCACAAGCAAAAGAGAGCAAACAAAAGCGTAAAATCTACTAACAACAACTATGTATCGGTCAGGAAGGATACAATTTGCATTAATCAATCATTGAACAAATGTAAATGGAACCATAAGAGAAGTCATCTATCTTTATT